>CBVK0103194331.1:0-24720 GCA_900067695.1 Picea abies | reverse complement strand
CTCTTCCGATCTCACATAATTTATCCAACTGAAAGACTTTTTGAGAATTGTTGTGAGGGGTATGCATCATATATTCAGGATTCAACAAGTGATTCCTCTAGTAGTGATGATGAAGGGGATGATTGTAGAGAGAAGGAATTAAATGATGAGTTTGATAATGATTTTCCTAAATTTGAAGAACAAATGCATCATTCATGTCAAAATCTAGGTCCCCAAGAGAAACATCAATATGGACAATCCATCATTTCCCTTTCTCCTCCTTTTCTTGATTCTTTAAGTTAAGAGGTCATCTTAGGTTCAGATTTATTTCATCATGAGAATAGTGTTGCAGCTTGTCATGAACGAATTCATAGCTTACCAGTTGTTGATGTAATCCCTCCTATTGTTAATAAACCAATGTGCCATGATTTGCCAAGTTTTGATGACTACAAGGATGTTTTCACTGAACAACCAGTTGTCCCAACTATTGTACTAATCCCCATAGCCATTAATAATCAAATGGTCATTGATTCACATTTGTATAATGATTATGAAGATCATTTTTATGAATAGTCTATTGAAGACCTTATATCAGATAAGTACCCTTCACATCAAAGCAACAATAGCTTGTTTCAACCCTCGTGTCATATTTTTGTTGCTGAAAAAGAAGAAAAAGATGATAATCTAATTTTATAGGGTGAAAAACTGAGAAATTGGGACCATAAGCCAAGTTATGATGAATATTCCTCACAATAAGAAGATAAGACAAAAGAATGTAGTTTCCCAAGCACTTATAATTGTGATGAACTTCCCTATCAACCCCATATTACTCTTGAAGACACAAGATTAGTTTCATCAAGCAGCCAAGATCAAATTCCATGTGATCAAATGAGAAAGGTTGAAATTAAAGAAAGACAAGCATCATTAAGCCTTTTTCCTAATACACCTCATGACCATGAGTGGACCAAGGCCATATGCATTAAGGATGAATCAAAAAATCAGAAAGACATACAACAACCAAGCACAATGGAGGAATGACCTAATGCAATACTTTTCCTTTTTACACAAAGAAATGTCGCAGGGGCAAGTATTGATGATATTTTCCAGGATCCATTTGCAACCTGTATGCAAGCAAAAAGTGGGCCTAGGCTCATTGATTTCTTCAATGGAAAGTGTATTGCCAAATGTTTCTTTGGCGTGCCTTCAAGTAAGAATTATCTCTGGTGCTTAAGGAAGCACATTTCAAAGCTTCAAAGAATTTAAAAAATGATGAAATTGCTTCATTGGTTGTTTCATGTAACTTGAATGCTTCATTTTCCCAATAATTAGAGTAGGTGTGTGCAATAAGCTTGTTGAACAAGCATCATTTTCATCATTTTTGTTAGATTCAATTTTCATTTGCATTTAGTTTCAATTGAAAGTCATAGATCAAAGAAGATTAGAGGTTAAAGGTTGGGAGTAGCTCTAGGATAAGGCAATGAAACTACAAGAGTTCTTAGAGCCTCACAGGGAGGACTCTATCCCCCATGGAGCATATGTTAGCACAAGATTGGTTAAGGTTACAAGTGTCAAGAACAAGAATTGAAAACACTCTCACAGGGTTCCAGGCATCAAAAGAACACATGGATTTATGCTACCGAATTGCACTCAGATACATAGGCAGGCACTACCTAAATTCACTACCTACATTCTGATAGAAAACAAATTGTGTAGAGTTATTTTACCAGTTTTTAGTCACTAACTTGAAACTTTGATTATGAACAATTGAGAAGGTATTTTTGAAAAATGAAGAAGGTTTTTGTTCATAACAATCCAAATAACAAAAACCTCTCTCAGTTTTTCAAAATGTGGTATGGTTTGAGAGATGTTAGACATAGAAGTGGCACTACCTACTGTTTTACAACGACGCTACCTAATTTCCTGTAGCGGTCACGATTTTGGTATTCTCCTTTTTGGGAGGTCGCCACTTATCAAGAAGGATTCGAATGGATTATCAAGGATCAATTATATCTCAAGGGGCACCTCCACCTAATATTTAGCTCCATCAAAGGCCTCATGCATGAGGTGGAAACATTTTATTAATGACTTCCAACAATTTCCTGAAAATTAACAGTTTGTTGGATTTTTGTCTCTTTGATTGTTGCCACCTATCTCCAAGGTTTAGAATCCAATGGAGGAGATGGGATTCAACCTCCTAAGGTTATGAGGATTCTATTTTCTATTTAAGGAAGGAGAGATCTCTTGGAGAAGGGGATTCATGAGCCAGGAGAGGCTAGAGAGAGATGTAGCAGGTAATTTTCTTGTGTGTGTTCATTTGTAAGCCTGTGGGAATTTTAGGATTGTAAGGATTACTGATATTGGAGACTCATGAGAGATGTGATTTCAAAATGTAACTTTTTTTTTTCATATTTCTTCTTATTTGAATATATTGTAGATTTCAGTATCAAAGGCTGTCAATGATTTATGGATCCCTAAGCAGCAGAGGATCTGTTGTATTTTTCCCATTAATAATTGTTTGTATTCAAGTATTTGTTGATTCATTACATTGAGAGGATATTTGTTTAGTGAACATTCTATCTTATGTTTTCCTTCTTCATTTTTCCACCCATCAGCATATAATCTTGTTTTCTGTTGAACCGCTTTTGTGCCTTCAATGAGTAGGATGATTGTGACTCCATTGCCCATTGGTGTAGCCTATTGATCTACATTTTGTAGCCCTCTCTCTTTCTTTATCCATCTTGTTGATACACCTATTCAAAACCAAAATTATCCTTTACATTCTGATGGGTGTTGATCTTACACTTTAGTAATCAAAGTGTAACTTTCAGTGCTAACACATCCATTACACACGAAATAGAACAAATAACCATTGCATCTTATTATGGATGGAAACTCCCAAAAATATCAACAATACAATCATATATAATTGTTGTAATAACAACCGCATAATACTTATAAACACATAAATCTAATGGTTTCCAAGCAAGTTCAAAATCTACTACAATAACAATAAGAAACCCAGAATGATGCCAATTCTCTGATGTCCAAGGATTTCTGAGCTCAATCCTTCCCTGTTTCCTCTGCAAAAGATCACTATAACTCTCGCAACCCTGATCTGATGTACTACTACAACCCCAGATTCAGAGAGGTCTTCACGGGATGATTGCAGAATGTTTAACGGGGCCTCGTGGGACAACATGTGCTCAAGATGAGAAAATTTAGGATAAGCTCTTTAGATGTATGTTATGGAAAAATTGTAAGTTTGCTAAAAGTTTGAAGTTAAAATAGGAAATATATGTTTATTCATGTACAAAACTAAAGGAAAAACACATACGTTTACAATAGCCCCTGCTACCTTCATGTGTGGCCTAATAATGAAAATATTTAAAAATAGCTTAATAATGAAAATATTTAAAAATAGCTTGTTGATTTCGTCTTTCATCTCCATTATAAACATGAGGATATCATATTGATTGTTAAAATTATTAGAAAACAAGTTTCCTAAACTCCATGATTCTGTGACTAAAGCTAATACTTGAACCGAAATCAATAAAAATGTTTCAACCACCCCCAAAATAATTTTCATAAACCCCCTCGTGCCTATACTTTTGTTTGAGGTCCCAGAAGTCATTATATGAAACTTTCTCATAGATATCTTCATCTATTGTATCATACTCTCCGTATTAGGTGTTAATATAAAGCCCATAATCTGGTTGCTCCTGTAGGGAACTATGGTGGTAAGGGCCTAGAAATCCTTACGCTCCTGCTCTGAGCTAGGGTATCGTTATTTCTAATCTCTGTATGTATCTTGTCACCCCAATGGGATCCACTAGGTCCACCTTGATATGTACCATTCATATTCCCAAGTAACGGGCCATGTTGACCCACTAGTTGTGTGAGCACTTCTAGGGTCTGTTGTTGGAACCTTGTTTTCTCTTCCTATCTTTATGATGCCTCATTCTATCCCCTAACCATATCTCTTAATATTTGGAGCATAGTCCCTTCAAGGTTGTTTGACAAGCTTCCTTTTGGCTCTCACTCTATTCGATTTTTTCTTGTTTCTCTTTCCGATGATTCTTTATAGGTGTGTCCTCCACACCCCTTTATCCTAGGCATCAATGTAGTCATAGGCTGGCATAAACACCAACTTTGAGATCACTTTAATGTCCCCAACTAAGATAGGTGGGAATATATATTTTTTTCTATTCCAAATTCTTATTTCTTCTTATGTAAAAGTGTCAAATATTTACATGGAGTTGTTAACCTCTTTCAAACAATTTTCTCAGCCAAATACATTGCATGCATCCATTACACAAGAAATAAAGCAGATAACCATGATAACCATTACATCTTATTATGGATGAAAACTCTCAAAAAAAAAATATCAAGAATACAATCATATCTAATGGTTGTGATAACAACACCATAATACTCCTAAGCACACAAATCTAATGGTTGCGAAGCAACTGCAAAATCTACTACAAAGACAATAAGAAAACGTCCAAGGATTTCTGAGCCCGACCCTTCCCTGTCTGCTCTCCAAACGACCACTGTAACCCTCGCAACCTTGATCCGACGTACTAATACAACCCCAGATTTGCAGAGGTACTACGAATGTTGTCGGCTTGAAACCTGTCCGTCGACTTGTATTTATTTATGTTTCGTGTTTGTTTATGCGTTGAAGGACTATTCTCGCATTCTTGATTGTAATAATCTCTGACGGGGTCACGTGGAAATTCAAGCCATTTATACCAGAATTCCTTACTGAGTTTGGGAAATATGGCCTCATGTTCAACATACTACGCCCCTAATTCTAACATTCAAAAGTTGGTTGCTCTCGATTCGTCAAACGATGGAGTTTCAGGAGTTAAAAGGAGGACCATAGAAACAAAAAGATCTTCTTTCCTGGGACAGCTTAATAATTCCCAAAAGAAGAAGGGCAAGGCGATAATTAGTGGAGCAGGCGACTTTGATGAAATAACTGGTGGAAAAGTTGCGACTCCAAAGAATTTAGGAGCAGAAATCTCTCATATGGTAGGCCTGAGTGAGACAGAAGCAGTTGAAATGGATAGAGTAAGGGCAACGTCTATCGAATGTGGTTGTTGTTATTGGGAATATCCGGTTGAAAATATGGTACAGTGTCGAAATGGCCATCGGTTTTGTTTTAAATGTATAACGAAGCGGATTGATGAAATCATTTATGGAGGTCTCAAACTACATGCCTCTCTATCTTGCATGACTATTGATTGCTGCGAGGAGTCAATTCCTTTGTTAGAGATTAGCAGAGCTCGTCCAAATGATGTTATTGAAAGATATGAATATCGCCAGGCTCAGGAAGCTATAGTTGAAGCCAAAATTGAAGGTTTGGTTTATTGCCCAATTTGTAACATTCCATATGAGGTAGACAAGTGTGTACAAGTTTTGGACTGTTCAAACCCTAAATGTTTCAAGGCTTCCTGTATCCAATGCAAGAAGCTGAGTCACTTACCATTACGCTGTGAGGAGGTTGAGAAAAATTCTGAGACTGCTCTTCGTAGGGAAGTTGAAGAGAGGATGACAAAAGCTGTGATTAGAGAATGTAACATTTGCCAGGCGGAGTTAATCAAGACGTATGGATGCAATAAAGTGAGATGTGTGTGTGGAAATACAATGTGTTACATTTGCAGACGGACAATTTCTTATTTAGATCATTTTTGTGGTTGTCTTACATATGGTGGAGAACCAGGGAAGCCCTGCCGAAAATGCAACAGGTGTAGTTTGACAGAGAATGAGATAGAAGATAATGAGGCTTTTGCTGCAAGGGAGGAAGCATTAACGGAATTGGTAGACCAGAGACCTGAGTTGCTTCATCAGGAAATTGGACCTCCCCTCAAATACCTCCCCCACATCGCTATACCTGCACCTGATGATCAGGTTGAAAACATGGCTATACCTCCACCGCTATCTCCCCCACCAGTAGACTTCTTCCGATTTGGTGATCAGCCTGCAAACATGGCTGTACCCGTACAGTTACCTCCACAGCATTTATTCAGATTTGGTAATGGTGATCATCTTGCAAACAGGACTGTATCTGGTAATGGTGATCAGCTTGGCAACATGGTTGTACCTCCGAGTTTTGGTAATGGTGATCAGCTTGCAAACATGTATTTACAAGCTCATCATGCAAACGTGGCTATACATCCACCATTACCTTCTCCAGAATTCTTCAGACCTCATGATAATGGTAATGGTGATCAGCTTGCGAACAGGGCTGTATCTGGTAATGGTAATCAGCTTGCGAACATGTATTTACAAGCTCAACACGTCCGAAATTTACATGCTCGAAGATCACGGCGGTGAAACGAGACAAATAAGCAAGTAATAATTCTGAAGTAATTAAATCAACTACAGTATAGTGTATAAATAGATCAGCTTTTTGGCATTTTTGTTTTAATATTTTGCTCAAAATGGGAGAATTTTTTGAATCTCCAGATTTGAGATTTGAATGGTAGAAAATCTGAAATAATGCTAGAAATTTGTTTTCACTGATATATTTAATTTAATGTAATGGTAAAATGGATTATATCATTATATATATAGTTTGAATGGGTTTAATAGTTAATGCTATATATTTCTGTGCTATATATTTCTGAAGAGGTGGTCAAATGGATTATATCATTATATATATAATTTAAATGGACTTTATGATTAGTGCCATATTTCTATGAAGAAGTGGTCAAATAAATTATACCATTATATATAGTTTGAATGGGTTTAATGGTTAATGCTATATTCCTATGAAAAAAAAAGACTATTCTTTCAAGGAAAATGATTAAAAATTATATATTTAAATTAAGATAATAAGAAAGTGTAATCTTTTTATTTGGTTTATTTTAAAATGAACTTTTCCAACAACAATTAAATAACTGTAAAGAAAAAAATAATAATAATTTAATTATGAAATAAAATTTAATGACTTTGTAAATAAAAAATATTTATAAGATTAAGGTCAATTTTTGTGGAGAATTCTATCCAATTATTTCTCTCTATAATCCTCACTCCAATGAAATTTTTTTGTAAGATTAAGGTCATTTTTTGTGGAGAATTCTATCCAATTATTTCTCTCTATAATCCTCACTCCAATGCTCATTATGATCGTTGGCTCATCACTTACTGAAAATTTGTAAGCCTGTTAGGAAGGGCAATTCAGGAATATAGGAAGGGCAATTCAGGAATATTAGCAGTTGGAAAACATATCACTGTGGTGGTTGATGATAATTTATAGTTGATTTAATTATAAATTATTATTATAAATATTGAAAGAGTTATAAAAATTTAGAAATTGAGATTTAATATAGATATATAAATATTTGAAGGGTATAATTTAATGAACACTAAGTTATGAATGATTACGATAATTAATAATTATTTTTTATTAAGATTAATTTAGTTATTAATAACTTAATTAATGATCATGATAATTAATAATTAATTTTTATTAATATTAATTTAATTATTAATAACTTAATCAATTATCATGATGATTATTTTAGTGTATATGATTTATAAAATTTAATTAATTATATCGTTTGATTTTGAAATTAATAGGAAATAAATATTTTAGTTATGACTTTTATAAATTAATAAGTTAGACATGTTTTGAAAGATGAGTTTAAAATTTTGTATCTTGGATATTCCAAGAGTGTTTTTCTTTTCTATCTTAAGTTGTTTTAGGCATTGCTAACTCATTATTTGCAAATGAGCCTTATGTAAATTTGTTCTTATCTTTACCACATTTAATTTTGTTTTTGAGCTAGTGATAATATAAAATTAGTTTTGATCTTCCCACATGAAATTAGTGATTTGTTTGTAGTAAATCAACCTTCTCTTGTTTTGAGTGTCTGGATGGCTCCACATTTTCATTTTAAACATAGTTATAATAATGTTTTTAACATAATTGATGTCTTGAAGGATGTGTTCTCACACTTTCCTTCAATGTTTTAACAAAGAAATTACAGCTCTAGTCTAACCCTTTTTCAACCTTGTGACTTTTATTTACTCCTATAGTGATCAAAATACTTGATTTCTTCATTTTAATGGGTGGAGGATCAACTTCTAAAATGAGGATTTGATAAGGTGGATTGACCTCATTTAAGGCTATTTATTATAAAATGTTTTAGGATTTGATTGATTGTTCTCCATGTTAAGGAATATAGAAATCATAACACAAGACAAGAAATGCTAGAAAATAAGTGATATCAATGTATATATTAGATGCATTTGACCACCTCTATATCTAAGTCTCACTAGCAACTCATCAATGGATAATGATGACAATTTGTTAGTAGATAAGGATGAAAAATAATAAGAAGGGGATCTCAAAATTTGTGATTGTCTAGGGCTCACAGTCTAACATCCACACCCTCATTCACAAGTCTAAAAAACCATGAATATATGGATGCTAAATGGTTGATCCAAACTGAAATTTGAAAGACTACATAATTTATGGAAGTGAACACTTGCAATGTCTAAACATTCCCTCACTTTTAGACAATGTGATAATTTTCCAAGTAATTTGGCTAGAATAAACTGACGTCTTTTTCTAATTGGTGAACAAATAGGATCACTATTCTACTATTAGTGAACACATAGAATCATGAAAGAGCTTTATGAATTTAGAAAAAATTAGACACAATTTTGATTGATAAGACTTTGAAACTTGAAGCATGAATATCATCATTGACTTTCTACATTATCAAGTGAATAATGTGAAGTATGTCAAATGGATCCAATCTTGAGCATTGGATTCTTTTCTTTTTTAATAACTCTTTCATTTAAAGTGAATAATGTGAAGAAATGTGCAATTGGGCCCCAAATTCCAATCATGCCCAAAATTTTCATCTTGAACAAATGAAAGCCTTCTACTTTTGTGATTTCTCCATGTGTAAATGTGTCTTTACCTATGCCTGAATTTGATGGTAAGACTTATGTAAATTTTTGACTTATCGATTCCATTGTGGAAAACTTGTCCAACTATAACAAATTATTTGAATTATAGCCTTCTTTTTTTAACACTTATCTAAATGATGATTTGTCTCCCCACAAAACAATTAGCATTTTGATGTTGAACAAAAATAGGTGAAGTAGAATTCCGTTGAAGGGGATTGGTCTAGAATAGTTGAGAATATGAGAGGTAACTTCCTTATGACATCTAAGTCTTATTATGTGTTTGTTTTCATAGTTTTCTACCCAAGGTTTGATGATTGATTTGAAATATTATTCCATACTCGATGTTCTTCCATTCATTTGTGACAATTTTCTTTTGTAAATTTAAAACAAAATTCTAGTTTACTTTGATTGACACTACTTCTAGTATTACTCCTTGCTTTTTGTTGTTACTCATATTCAAAAATTGTCTTCATGATTTCATTGTATGATCTCATGACTAGCTAAGGAATCAACAATGATATCATTGATGTATCTATATCAACCATTAGGCTATGTGTATGACAAGTAAAATCAATCATTTTCATTAGGTCAATTGTATCACAAGTTGCATTAACCATGTTCTCAATTTGATTCTTTTTAATTAATTTTAGTTGAAGTTTTTCAATCAATTTATCCTTTAGATCAATTTTTTTTTCAAGATCAACAAATCAATTATCAAAGTCATGTAAGGATTCTCGAAGCTCTTTAATTTATTGATTTCCATGTTGCAAATGCTTTTCTCTATCCATTTTAGATTTTTCACTTTTCACACTCGCTTAGAGTTGCAACAAACAACCTTAGGGTGTTAAGTACTACAATTCATGCACCCCAAAGTGTGATTTTTACAATGAATTGATTTTGATGACTCGCTTGACATCCTTATTCAAATTTTATGTACGTCTCACTTTTACAATTTCTACAATTGACTTTGAAAGTGTTTGTAAATCCACCTTTTTACAATTAAATGATTCAACCTTGTAAGCTTCAATTTCAATTAATCAACAAACTTAAGACTCAAAATGACACTTAAACTATCTTTTCATGAAACATATTTTACATGGACCACAAATGATTATGACCTTTGAAATTTTGATAATGCTCAATGAAGATTTGAGAAATAAAGAACACCTAGCTCTCTTTGTTAAAATCTTTGATTGAGATTTTTTTATGTCTTGTCATTGCATGCATATATAGTTGTATGAAAAATTGCATGTATGATTTCTACATGTCAAATAGACACAAAGCATCATACGTATTCATGAAAATCATCATACACAAACACCAAGTGTACCTTAGACCCCCTTATTCCAATTTTAGGACAAGTTTAGGACATTACTATTATAAAACAAAATGACAAAACACACACACACAAAAAAAATGTTATTTATTTTACATGATAACAATTTCCTTTTGCATGAGGAAATGGCCCTCCTTTTGACCATGGACAAAAATCTTTCCCACTTCTTTTTTAAAAAATTTAAAAGAATATGACTAACATTCATATTTAACTTTTACAATATCTTTGCAAAATGGGTTAACCAACCTCCTTTTCACTATTTTGCAAAAAATATCTTATGCTTCTTCTATCAACTTTTCACTATTTTTCTTCTTCTTGTGCTTCTTCTATCAAATTGTAGATGGAAAATATGAGAATTTCTTTGTTTGATCTAGATTTTTTTTCGTCACGAAATGAGAGCAGAGATATAATAAAGAAATGCACAAAGATATCGCAGATATTCAATAATATAACAGAAATGTATCAGAGATGCAACCATAAACACAGATATACAATAATACACGATTTCTATTAATGAAATAAATGTACAAAGACTGTAAAAATACAGAGTGAAAGACTTGCTAGAATGGTGGCATCTTATCTCTAAGAAGAGATGTGATGGCTACTCGCATTTGCAAGAAGATGATTACAATGAGGCTTTGAAAGCCTTTTTACAATAAACGAGAATGCAAAAAACCCTATACATCCAAAAACCTAACCCTAGGAGATGAAACGCCAAAATTCATGTAGGCCTCGTTTGCATAAGTTAGTACATCAACTTCTCGGGGTCATAACTTTTGCATATAATCTCTGTTTTAGATGTGTGATAGAGCGTTGGAAAGGTATAGTCGAGGAGATTCATTTTTTGGGATCAATAATGCCTATGTATATCATTGAGAAGCTCAAAATGGCCCCAGAAGTTAAAAATGATAAAAATAGTAAATTGCCAAAATTGCCAGAAAACTGTTTTGAGCTAGTTGGAAAAGGTCGGTGGCCACCGATATCCACCTGGATCATTGTTATTCATTTATTTTATTTATTTTTATTTTAATTATACTAGAAAGATCAAAAGCCTCATGCAGTCCAAATATGACAATAGATTTGAATATATTGAATTTTCCACCAAGATTTGTATTTGGCATGCCCCCCATCATTGGGGATTTTAACGAGGTTGAGCATGCTCCCCTCAACAAAGAAATTTCAAAGTGAGAAAAAACCTTAAATGGATAAAAATCATCATTAAATCTCTACGTCACAAAATATGAAGATTTTGCTTCATGGAAAAATAATTTGCAAGTGATGTTGTACTAAAGGATAAATAAGATTATGCCAAGAGAAATTTTAGAATGCATAGGTGACAATTCATGTTAAATAATATAGTTAAGAGGGCCCATGGATCCCATTTATTTACTTGACTAGCTACAGGTTCTTGATATTTAGGGAAGCCAACTCAATGATTTCCTTTGTTTCCCAAGGCCATGGGTTCCCTCTCTAGCTAGATCGATCATTGGAAATCCTATAGTAGAAACAATAACATATTTTTACTAGATAATTGATAGATCAGATCATTGGTGTAGATTTGGTATATAAACAAGAGACTTATATCACACTCACTTCACAAACATAAATTCTATATGGAAGTATGTTCATAATCATTCTTTTTTACTTGTACACATAGCTATGTCTATAGAAAGGTAACTAGACATATGTTCCTCTACCCGTATAAGGATCTCATTCTTCTAATCACTACAAATAATTTTCTCTGTGAAACCTTTGCTATGGATTTATTGTGGAATCCTCACTCCACAATAAAAAAGATGACATTTTAATTGAAAGTATTTGTTCTTGAATAACCAACCAATGTCAGATCCAACTTTGTTGTAAGTTTGATATTCAAGTCTTTTTTGCACAATGTGAGTCTAAGTGAAACTTATTTGCTCAATATTCTCCTAAATGCATGGAAAGTAGGCTTTATTTGTAGTAACAAGGTCAAATACCACTTATCAATGGTGTATGGAAGGATTCAAGGCTTGAGCTCTTTTTGTTACCTCATGCTTTCCATGCTCTATATTTACCAACATGTTCTTGTCTAGTAGTGTCCAACCATCAACCAAACATAGCATATTTATTTCATATCACCAATAACCCCAACATAGATGAAGTCCAATAATTTTCCAAAACTTATTGTTTCATCCAGGAAAGCCAATAAATGTTAATGTTGCTCTTAACATACATTTAGGACAACTATTATTTAAACAATTTTTTATCAATTCTTATATTCCAAAATTAACTACAGACATAAATATCTTTCTCAATGTCAACATCACCCAACTTCATTACGTGTATTATATATTTAGATGAAGGTAAAAATTTTCATACTTTTGTGGTTTGGGTTTTCATAATTCATTGAAAGATACACAATAATAGTGATTTATGTCGACGTTTTAGATCCCACAATTAAATCCATGTAGTATCTTGCAACTTAATTCCCAACAATTTTATAAATCTAAAAATGTTTTTCCTTTGTAGATAAGACAACACTTAGTGATAAATAGATCGAGGGAGAAAGGGGTGTCTCCATAATTCATGCATGCCCCATGCAGTCATCATATAGGTGTGGGTGAGATAAAATTCCTAACTAAGTAATAAAATCAAACATCGAGGAAAATCGACTCATGATTGTGTAAAATTGAACCAATTGTGACAGGAATCACCTAGGAAAGGAAAATTGGCCCATACAAATTTAATTCATCCTAGACAATGAGAAAATGACCAAAGGAGAAAGAGAGAATAACTTTGTGGGAAGAGAAAAATTCCCAACAGTCTCAGAATAGTTTGGTTTCTAAATTTAGGGGGTTGGAATTAGAGATTGGCTAGATATGGAGTTACAATGATATTTTCTCAATCTTTAATCTCCTTTGGACCATATATGGATTTCTTGAAATAAATAGCTATATAGTTTTACTACTGTGGGGAATTTCCACAAGATGACTCAAACAATGAGATAAAACATTAAGTGTGTGGGGCACTACCCCAAGATACATAGTTGTAAGGAAATTAAATTAAGAACAAATAACTCACTGCTCATCCTTGTCATTTACACTCTCCCTATTCACTGAAAACCATTACAACTATAGCTAAAACTTAAATACATATATAACAATCACATAGAAATATTAGAGAAATTCAAGACATAATGGATGTGATGTTTACCCTAAAACCAAAATGGGAAAACCAAATTCTAATGGGGCTCATTTTTTCATTATTTAAATATCCGGTTACAATATTTTCATGGTTCTTTATGCTTCCTCTTCTCTTCCAAAAAAACCCATTTATAATGAAGGTGAAGGAATAAATTGGGAGAGTTGTGGTGTAATGGGAACGGAAACAACCATGACCCTATATTTCTTCTTTGTCACCCTTCTCTCCTATTCTATTTTTTATTTCTATCCATTTAACTCGTTTTTCTCTCTCTCACATTTGTCTCATTCAATTTGTACAGTTTCTTTGTTTTTTATCCAAAATGTCAAAGGAAACCAATATGGATCAATGTATTTTTTATATGCATCTCTAGAATTTTTCTATTACTCCGACTCCTAGCTGTAGCTCTAGCTCGAGTTCTAGCTCACCTGTACCTTCATTGTAGAAGTATTCTTAGTGACTTTCATCTACCAACAATCTCCAGATATGAACTCTGCACTCAATATCCATTCCCATCTCCCTCCCACTTTTGGACACATTCCATCAGGAAGCCAATTAAACTAATTCAAATGTTTGTCTATGTTCACAGTGACCTTAGCAAGTTATGATATCATATAATAGTCCCACAAAAGAAAGTGTGGCCTACCTTCTCTTTCTAGAATCAATTTCTTACAAGCATGGAAAAAAATCTCTAGTTCCTTTACATGCTTGCAAAGACATCAAGGACTTCTCAAGAATTTCTCCAAAGGTCATTGAACGCCTTGAACTAGTCTTTGGCACATATTCAAGATGGAAAACTTCTTTTGGAATATTGTAGGTATAAATTGGAATGTTGTGCAATTAGTTGTTGACATCAACTCATTGTTATCTTGAATGGTGATGTAGACCTCCTGTGCATCTATATTTCCTTAGAAATCATGTTGGACAATTGGTTTGGATCATTGGTTTTCATTGATGTCAACCCTTGGAGAAATCTAGAAACCCTAGAGATGTGGTTGAGATTGATGGTGTGTTAGTTTTCATTGATTAGTGGTTTTATGTCAACAGATGTGATGGTTGTATTTGGATAAGTCTCCAAAGTGGTCCCCTTATGGCATATCTCTAATCATGTTCCTCATGGGAAGATGCTTTGAATATGTCTACAAGAAATATCTAAGTATGGTTAAGAATGTCGTAGTTGCTCATGTAATTAGGTCATGAAGGATGTAGTAAATTAAGGTCACTCAGACATGGATTGATAGTTGTCATTAAGCTATTTCCTGTGATATATCATATTCCATGTGGTTCCTCATGGTTGAGGAGGTATGAGGTCGTGAAGTTGGAAACCCCAAATATGGGTTAAGAAGCCCCTATGGAAGCCCCAAATATGGGTTAAGAAGCCCCTATGGAAGCCCCAAATATGGGTTAAGAATCATGTAATTGGTTGCAAGTCATTAATGAAAGGGTAAAGTGGTTGTAACAAGAAATTTAAAGAACCCTTAAAGTTAAGGAAAGAGGTTACTTAGAAAAAATATATATACACCTCAAGAAGTCACTCATAAGTACATTCACACACACATTCTATTGAATATATTCTAAGTGAGAAAGTGATTGTTATCCTTATTTAAGGTGAATTTCAAAGGGAAGATGAAGTGAAGAAGGGAAAAATTCCAAGGGAGGATGAAGGATTGTGAGGATGTGTTCTAAGGTATGTTATTGACAGATCATCTTACATTTTTTCTAGAATGATTCAGATAGACAAACTTGGAGGACATTAAGAAGACATGCCAAGGTACCTGTGCTAAAAATTTCAACATCTGGTTCATAACATGTTTTGAGATACACTATGTGGAAAATAGGGTTTTTGGATAGTCCGAAAACTAGTCTGAAACATGTGTTCTCGGTAAATCAATCATAACTTCTTCATAGATGATAAAAATTTAGTGAGGCAAAATGATCAGGTTATGTTCATGAAGATAAATTCTTCATGTGTTCTCAGTACCTCCACAACTACCTCCACCACATGGCTATAAATCCACATCATGATCAGGTTGAAAACATGGCTATACTTCCACTGCTACCTCCCCCAATAGACTTCTTCGGATTTGGTGATCATCCTGTAAACATGGATGTACCTGTACAGTTACCACCAAAACATTTATTCAGATTTGGTAAGGGTGACTAGCTTGTGAACACGACTGTATATGGTAATGGTGATCAACTTAAGAACATGGTTGTATATAGTAATGGTAATGGTGATCAGATTGCGAACATATTTGGTGGTCAACTTGAAAACATGGGTGTACCTCCACCAATTTTCTTCAAATTTGATGATGTCCACCACTTTTCTTCAGATTTGATAATGGAGGTCATCATGAAAACATGGTTGTACATCCACCATTACCTTCTCCAAAATTATTCATACCTCATGATCAGGTTGAAAATATGGATATACCTCCACTACTACCTCCCCTAGTAGAATTCTTCTGATTTGGCGATCATCCTACAAACATGGTTGTACCTGTATATTTACCTTAGCTTGCAAACATGGTTGTATCTGGTAATGGTAATGGTGAACATCTTGTGAACAGGGTTGTATCTGGTAATGGTGATCAACTTGCAAACATGGTTGTATTTGGTAATGGTAATGGTGATCATATTGCGAACAAGGTTGTATCTGGTAATGGTGATCAGCTTGCGAACATGGTTGTATTTGGTAATGGTATTGGTGATTATCTTGTGAACAGGGTTGTATTTGGTAATGTTGATTAGCTTGCAAACAGGGTTGTATCTGGTAATGGTAATTCTTATCATCTTGCAGATGTTAAATTTTTAATCAAATAAAGTACCTAGGCAAGTGTTTCTCATCCCTAGGCGCCTAAGGGGTGAGAAAGTGCCTAATGTGGGCCCTAGTCATTTAATTTGTGAGATGCAAATTAAAAGGTGAATTTATGACTTTAGTGAGGGTGAAAGAGGAGACATTAAATCTCATCCACTCATCTAATATAATCTCAACCATTGGATTGGAAAAATCCTCACCTATCTCATGAGGTCGATTAGGGTTGGAGGGTGCACCCATTGTTGGGTAGTTGGTTCATTGTTGAGAGAGCAAGAGAGAGAATTTTCGAGCAACAAGAGAGTAGCCATTTATGAGAGTTGGGGAATGCATCCCAAGGTAGTCTACTAGCACATATTTTGAGGCAAGGAGTTCAACATTCATAGGAGGTCATACAACATGGATTCCAAGGTCCGTACAGTCTCGTGGGAGCACAAAAATCGAGAAAAGGGAGCAACATTTATTATTGGTCATATAGTATGGATTTTATCAATCTGTATGGTTCAATTTTGGCACAAATTTTGAGGAGGGAATAGAAACTATAATCTGTCTATACAATACGAATTTACACAGTCCGTACAACCTCTTTATTGCATAGAAATTGAGGCCTGTTGTTGTGTGTAATTTCTAGAAAGTGTGGCATGGTTTTCTAGGAGGCCATACAACCATTAATACACCTAGAAATTTGTTGCTACATTTGGCATGAATTTCAAGGTGATTATACAACATTTTGGAGGCACAGAAATCGAGGAGCAAACCTGTATTTGATTGCAAGAGATTCTGGAAAGAATTTTGAGAAGTTTGGCTCATTTTCCTGTGTGATTATTTGGCATGGTTGTCGAGATAAGTTTGTCATTTAAATTTCTGAAGATGAATATGATGTAACAGAATTCTCTGAAGCTGCTAAATAATAAAATCTCCCTCTCTCATTGGTTTTCCCCTTGTGGGTTTTTCCAGGGTCGATGTTAGACCAAAAATATCTATGTCTATAATTTTCTGAGTTTTATGTGCTACTTATATTTTATTTATGTGTTACAAACGAAGTTCAGAATCCTCATGTTTCAGTTTTGAAATTGATTTTCTACTGTGTATTTAATTGTTGATATAAAACTGGGTTTAGGCATTAAACATTGGCTGAAAAATCAGCGAGACTGAAACTGGTTTGGGGTCTGAAAATTTACATGGTATCAAAGTTGATATGAAAAGAAGCATATATTTCAATAGTCAGAAAGTTGGGACAATAGTCACTTCACAGGGAAGATTTTTGAATTTATTATTTTCAGCAGAAAAAGGTCAATGGCTAGAGGTTTGAGATTTGAGGACAGACTTGATGGGGCAACAAATTTTGGTGCTTGGAAGGAGAGGATGATCTTTCTTTTTCAAGAAAACGAGTTGTGGGACATTATGGAAAATACCACTACTCATCCTTTTGTGGTACCTATTGATGCTACTATTCTTGCATTTTACACTAAGAAGAGTATCAAGCCTAAGAGGTTTATTCTTGATGCCATCAAGGATCATTTGATTCCTCACTTAATAGGGAAGACACATGCCTATGAGATGTGGGAGTCTTTGACTAAATTGTACTAGAGTACAAATGAGAACCGGAAAATGGTTTTGGGGGAAAAACTAAAGAGCATAAAAATGACCAAGGCTGAAAATGTGGTCACATACCTTACTAGACTGACATAGGTGAAGGATGAACTATGGGGGAAGCCATAGTTGACAATGATCTTGTGAGAACAACATTGAATAGAGTTTCCAAACAATGGGTTGTTTTTGTGGAGGGAATTGTTGCTAGGGAGAAGCTTCCCAGTTGGGAACGTCTTTGGGATGACTTTGTTTAGGAGGAGACCCAGAGAGGTTATGTACATGTCATCTCATCTATAGGTCATGAGGACGAGAATGTGGCTCTTGATACCACTAGCAAGAAGAAGTTCAAAAAGGGTCCAAAGGGAGGACACAAGCCCAAGGGTGAAGGGAAGAAAGACATGAGCAAATTCAAGTGATTTACATGCCATAAGTATGGGCACTATGTAGGTTAGTGTCCAAAGAAGAAGAAGAAACAAACAACAACTTCAGCAGAGGTGGAATATTTTTCCACCAAGTTTGATAAGGAAGTTTCCTTGATTGTGTGTCTATCCATGAGGACCACTCATAAATATACTTGCTATATTGACAGTGGTGCCTCTCTCCATATGACAGGGGTTCGTGAGCACTTGAAAGACCTCACAAAGATGGGAAATGTTGAAGTAGTGCTTGGAGAGAATCGAGAGGTCAAGGTGGTTGGTAGTGGGACAGTTTCATTTCATAGGGAGTCTTTACCTCCCTTGACTTTGGTAGAGGTTCTATATGTTACGGGCTTGAAGAAGAACTTAGTGTTAGTTTCTACTATTGAGGATAAGGGCTATGAAGTCTTTTTCCGTGATGGGAAAGTGCTCCTTTTCCCCAAGTGGTCTAGCATCACTTCGGCCAAAGTGATTTGTAATAGCATGAGAGGTTGTACAAGTTTTGGTTCCAGCCAGTGAGAGCATTGATTCATACAACCACCAATAGTAGTGACCTATGTGAGCTATGGCACAGGAGGATGGAACATTTGCATCATGGGGCTTTGAGAGTTATGAGGGATATGGTGACATGAGTTCCATATTTCAATTCAGAGCACCATGAGTTGTGCAAGGGGTGTGCTTTGGGAAAGTACACCAAGACTTATTTTCTTAGCAGTGACAGTAGAGAAGAAAGGGTACTTGATCTTATACATTCAGATGTATGTGTCCCAATGTATTCATCATCATTGATTGGTTCCTTATACTATGTTTTATTCATTGATGACTTCTCTTGGAAGTCCTGGATTTTCTTCATGAAGACCAAAGAACATGTCTTCAATCAGTTCCAAGAGTTCAAATCTCTTGTGCAGAACGAGATAGGGAAGAAAATCAGAGTCCTGAGATCAGACAATAGGGTTGAGTATACCTCCAAGGAGTTCATGGAATTCTATGCAGGAGAGGGCATCAAGAGGGAGTTGATTGTTCCTTACAACATGCAGCAGAATGGGGTTGCAGAGAGGAAGAACAAGGCCATTGTTGGGGCTGCGAGAGCCATGCTACATGATCAGGGGTTTCCACTATTTCTATGGGTTGAGGCATGCTACAATGTAGTTTATCTATAGAACAAGAGTCCTCACAAGGCTGTGGGGAGCATGACTCCTGAGGAGGATTTTTCTGGGAAGAAGCCTGAGGTGGGGCACCTTAGTGTTTTTGGGTGCATCACATATTCATATGTCCCTTCTAAGAAGAGGACAAAGCTAGATCCCACAGTAGAGAGAGGGATATTTTTTGAGTACAATGATACTTCAAAGGCTTTCCATATATACCTTCCTTCCTTGAGGAAGACTGTCTTGAGGAGGGATGCCAGATTTGATGAGGACGAAGCCTTTAGGAAGTCTATAGGGACAGATAAGGGTGAGAAATATTCACCATGGATTTAGGTGAGTTCACAACAAAATATAGTGACACATAGTTCAGGGCCACCAGTTTCGGGGATGACAGGTTCACAGGTTACAGGGCCACATGTTTTAGGTTCATAGGCTACTGGTCCATAGGTTACAAGATCAGGTACTTCAGAGTACACTTCAGGATCATTTTCTTTAGGACATGGGGTTGAGCAGGGAGAGTCCCCTCCATATGACATTACTTCAGAGAGGAGGAAACCCAAGTGGATTCAACACACTTTGAGGGAGGCACAGGGTTGAGTGGGGAATCCCAAAGAACCAGTGAGGGAGAGTAAACCTCCCAAGAGGTTTTGTAGCTACATCGCGATGGTGAGCAGTATTCAGGAGTCTGAGCCTTCCACTTTTGAGGAGGCCACTGGTAGATAGGCATGGATAGATGCGATGATGGAAGAGTACAATTCCATCATGAAGAATGATATCTGGGAAGTTGTTCCTAGACCTAAGGGGAAGTCAGTGGTGACTTCTAGGTGGCTCTATAAACTAAAGCATGCTACAAATGGCATCATTGAGAAGTATAAAGCTCGCTTTGTGGCTCGAGGGTTTTCACGGGTTGAGGGAGTCGACTATGATGAGACCTTTGCACCGATTGCTAGATACACTTCGATTAGGGTAGTGATCTCCATTGAAATAGATATGGATTGGAAGATCCACCAGATGGATGTGAAGACCACATTTTTAAATGGTCTTATTGAGGAGGAGGAGTATATTGAACAACCATTGGGATTTGAGGTGAATGGGAGAGAGTCTCATGTGTGTAGATTGAACAAGGCATTGTATGGGTTGAAACAAGCTCCTAGAGCTTGGTATTCGAGGATAGATGCCTATTTGCAGCAGTTGGGTTTTGAGAAGAGTGAGGCGGATCCCAACCTATACTTCATTGTGGTTGGAGAGGATCCTCTCATTCTTTTTCTATATGTGGATGAACTTTTCATTACAGGGGCAGAGAGACTCATCATCAGCTGTAAGGAGAGCCTTGCTTTAGAGTTCGAGATGACTAACATTGGACTGATGCATTACTTTTTGGGATTGGAGGTTTGGTAGGAGCCTGGATACATCTTCCTGGGACAGGGGAAGTATGTGTGTGACATTATGAGAAGATTTTCGATGGGGTATAGCAGGCCCATGACCACTCCCATGATTACTAACTGAATTAAGCTTCATGCTTATGAGTCACAGTTGGTGTATTCCACTTTGTATCATCAGTTGATCGGGTCATTGATGTATTTGGTCAATACTAGGCCAGATATTTGTTTTACTATCAACACTCTCAGTCAGTTCATGGTGGAGCCTAGGAGAGTGCACTGGGTGGCAGCAAAACATGTGCTCAGGTATCTTTGTGGTACAATAGATTTTGGTCTGGACTATCAGAGAGGAGATGGAGTTCATCTGGTTGGCTATATAGACTCAGATTGGGCAAGATGTGTCATTGATAGGAAAATCACTTCAGGGTGTTTTTTTGGATTGGGATCAACAGTTGTGTCTTGGTTCAGTCGGAAACAAAAGTTAGTGGCTTTGAGTTCTATAGAGGCTAAGTATATGGCAGCTAGTCAGGCCAGTTGTGTGGCCCTTTGGCTTCACAAGATGCTAGTGGGATTGTTCGATGTGCAGTTGAGGCCTACTGTGATTTACTATGATAATCAGAGTTGCATTAACATCTCGGAGAATCCAATTTTTCATGACCGATCTAAGCATAACAAGATTCGTTATCACTTCATCCGTGACTATGTTTAGAGAGGAGTTGTGGAGCTATAGTACATATCTACAAAGGATTAGGTTGCAGACATACTCACCAAGGCATTGGGCAGAGGCAATTTTTCATTTTTCAGGGACAAGCTTGGAGTGGTAAGTAACACTTTCCTCGGTAAGAGGGAGTGTTAAATTTTTAATTAAATAAAGTACCTAGGAAAGTGTTTCTCATCCCTAGGCATCTAAGGGGTGAGAAAGTGCCTAATGTGGGCCCTAGTCATTTAATTTGTGAGATGAAAATTAAAAGGTTACTTTGTGACTTTAGTGAGGGTGAATGAAGAGACATTAAATCACAGCCACTCATCTAATCTAATCTCATCCATTGGATTGGAAAAATCCTCACATACCTCATGAGGTCAATTAGGTTTGGAGGGTGCACCCATTGTTGGGTTGTTGGTTCAATGTTGAGAGAGAAAGAGAGAGAGAATTTTTGAGCAGCAAGAGAGAAACCATTTTTGAGAGTTAGGGAAAGCATCCCAAGGCAGTCTACTAGCACAGATTTTGAGGCAAGGAGTTTAGCATTCACAGGAGGCTATACAACATGGATTCCATGGTCCGTATAGTCTCGTGGGATCACAAAAATCGAGAAAAGGGAGAATCATTTATTACTGGCTGTATAGTATGAATTTACTCAATCTGTATGGTTCAGTTTTGGCACAATTTTTGAGGAGGGAACAACAACTGTACTCTGTCCATACAGTACGGATTTACACAGTTCGTACAACCTCTTTATTGCATAGAAATCGAGGCATGTTGTTGTATGTAATTTATGGAAACTATGGCATAGTTTTCTAGGAGGCCGTACAACCATTAATACACCCATCAATTTGTTTCTGTAGTTGGCACAAATTTCAAGGTGACCATACAACATTTCGGAGGCACAAAAATCGAGGAGCGGACCTGTATTTGATTGCAGAAAATTCTGGAAAGAATTGTGAGAAGTTTGGCTCATTTTCCTATGTGAAGATTTGGCACAGTTGTTGAGATAAGTTTTTCATTTAAATTTCTGAAGATGAATATGCTGTAACAAAATTCTTTGAAGCTCCTAAATAATAAAAATCTCCCTCTCTTACTGGTTTTCCCCTTGTGGATTTTTCCAAGGTTGATGTTAGACAAAATATATCTATCTCTATAATTTTCTGAGTTTTATGTGTTGCTGATATTTTATTTCTATGTTATAAACGAACTTCAAAATCCTAATCTTTCAGTTCTGAAATTAATTTTTTGTTGTGTATTTAATTGCTGATATAAAACTGGGTTTGGGCATTAAACATTGGCTGAAAAATCAGCGAGACTAAACCTGGGTTGGGGTCTGAAAATTTACAGCGAACATGGTTTTACCTCCCTCACATTCCTCTAGTTTTGGTAATGGTGATCAACTTGAAAACATGTATTTACAATCTCAACATGATTATGTCCATCATTTACAAGGTCGAAGATCATATCGGTGAAGAACGACTAACAAGAGACAAATAAGCAAGTGATAATTCTGAAGTAATTAAATCATAGACAAATAAGAAAGTGATTATTCTGAAGTAATTAAATCAACTATGGTATAGTGTATAATTAGATCAGATTTTTGGCTTTTTGTTTAATATTTTGCTCAAAATAGGAGAATTTTTCGAATCTCCATATTTGAATGGTAGACAATATACACTATCAATGATACAAATTTGTTTCCACTCGGATATTTAATTCAATAGTCAAATGGATTATACCATTATATAGAGTTTGAGTGGGCCTAGTAGTTAAGAATATGTGTTTCTTGTTAAGAGGTCGCAAGTTCAAATCCATCAATAGCACCTGGGAAACATATCAATGAGCTTGATGATAATTTATAGTTGACTTAATTATAAATTATTACTATAAACATTGAACGAGTTATAAATATTTAGAAATCGAGATTCAATATAGGTATAGAAATATTTGAAGGGTGTAATTTAATGAACACTAAGTTATCAATGATCATGATAATTAGTGATTAATTTTTATTAAGATAAACTTAGTTATTAATAACTTAATCAATGATCATGATAATTAATGATTAACTTTTATTAATATTAACTTAGTTATTAATAACTTTAGCAATGATCACGGTGATTATTTTGGTGTATATGGTTTATAAAAAAAAATTAATTATATTGATTGATTATATATATAGTTTTTCAAATAAATTGGAAATAAATATTTTCCATAACTTTTGATTTTTATAAATTAATAAGCTACAAATGTTTTGAAACTTGAGTTTAAAATTTTAGTATCTTGGATATTCCAAGAGAGTATTTCTCTTTTCTATCTTAAGGTGTTTTAGGTCTTGCCAACTCATTATTTCAAAATGAGGCTTATTCAAATTTGTTCTTATCTCTACCATATTGTTTTTTTGAGCTAGTGATAATGTAAATTTAGTTTTGATCTTCCCACATGGAATTAGTGATTTGTTTGTAGCAAATCAACCTTCTCTTGTTTTGAGTGTCCCAATGGCTCCATATTTTCATTTTAAACATGGTTATAATAATTTTTTTAACATAATTGATGTCTTGAAGGATGCATTCTCACACTTTCCCTCAATGTTTTAACAAGAAATTACATCTCTAGCCTAGCCCTTTTTCAGCCTTGTGACTTTTATTTATTCCTATACTGATGAAAATATTATTGGATAATTGAGAGGGGGGTGAATCAGTAATAGCACAATTGTAATCCTTTTTTATCCAAATTAATCCAAGTGTTTTATCAATGTAGTATTATTATCCAATAATGAGCAATAAGAAATGAACAAACACACACATACACAATACACCAATGTTTTACGTGGAAACCCAAATCAGGAGAAAACCACAGAATACTTTTTCTTATGTGTCTTGAAGAATTACATTCATTGGAAGCACCAACTTACTTTGTTTTCCCGCTGCAACTGGAAAGAGGCTCCAACCCCCTAGGTTCTCAGGCTACAACCTGAGGAAAGCTCCAACTCCCCAATTATCTGGATACAACTAGAAGGAGGCTAGAACCCCCTAAGTTCTTCAGCTACAACCGGAAGGTGGCTACAACCACCTTTCCTTGCCCCGTCCAACCACCCTGAAGTAGAAATAGAATGATGGAACCACTGTCACACTATCACTATGAGATATATCATTGTAAGCCTATACCAATAAACCTGAACCATGCATCAACCTATAGCTCAAACTGTAATCAACCTGTACCATAAACAAGTGCATCAACCATGCA
>CBVK0103194276.1:0-10506 GCA_900067695.1 Picea abies | reverse complement strand
CAGTCTAAAGTTTTCACCAACATGCTTAGAAAATTCAGCATCGGGAAAGATTAAAAGTGATGAAAATCACTTGAGAAGTTCAAAACAGTTGAGCACCGAATTTCACTGGCGTCTACAGAAGGAGGTCTATGATCTTCAAGAATAAGCTCCACTATGGATATCGTCGAAGACTGATCCATTTGGCTTTGGCAGAAAAATGAAAGAGTAAGTGTTGCATGAATAAAGGAATAATATCGTTGATCGGCGAACCCCGAAATGTTTTCAGCGTCGGGAAATTAAGAAGATGATAACTCGCCAAGAAGATACACACTTAAACTTTTCTCGATCATCAATCCCCGATACCATTGGTGTCAGAAGTGTTTACCAGAAGCATATCAATGGAAATATACATAAGGATAGTAGTTGATCCCTGATCTGTACATCATAGAGATGCGACGTGATGAGACATTTTAGCTCGTATATAGGTTAGGTGCGACACATTTAAAATGTTAGTTAATTCATGGATCATGCATTANNNGTTAGGTGCGACACATTTAAAATGTTAGTTAATTCATGGATCATGCATTAGTTTCCATTTCGTGTGAAAATCAAAGGGAACCATTTAAACCTGTCGATACAATGCATCTCCCTCCACACCTCCCCCTTCAACCAGTTAGAATTTATTTGTAGAGATCCGATGGTAGTTTGTTTTGAATTACATTCATTACTCGTATTAATTGATTGATGTGACTGATAGTATCTCTCCCATTATATTCTTTTAAGTCATTCTAATTGATCCTATTCTGCGCGGAAAGGAGTTTAGAACACACAGAAGAGAAAGGCTAACAATTCAAAGAAGGATTCCAAGGTTTAGTGAGTATTAAACAACAATATTAGAAATCATTATAGGTATGTTTCGGCTTATGGTGTTTTTTCCTCTTCATTTCATATCTTTCCACCTGATTCTACTTAGTACGCATGTTTAAAAGACCATTTTAATTGCACGAACAGTTCCTACGAAGAAACCCACCACCGGGAAATCCCCAAGAGTGCCAAATTTGCAAGAACCAGAAGTGGGAGAGGGATCCTCCCCAGTAGTTGCAAGGCAATTAGAATTCACTCCAAAACCGATGCCCTTCATTAAGAAGGCCAGAAAGAAGGTATTCGTCCATCCCCTGGCCTTCAGAGACATAGAGGTGAACATTGGGACCAAAACAACATTCCCTCACTGGGAAGAATTTTGCAAGGTTATAACGCCACTTTAGTAAAGGAAAAGAAGCGAGCCTTCATAGATTATGGGTTTCATATTGGCTTCTACATGGTCAAAGACACCACACATGGTAAGCAAGAAGGGATAATTCAATTGGAATTATGATTCCAAGTTGGTCATTTTCACAAGAACGGTCTCAAAGGTCTAGTCCTAAAACACACATCACAGGTATCATCCTGCTGGCCTTATGCCCATGACCAATTTAAAGATTAAATTTTCACCGAAAACACTCAAAACTGGAATGAGGTGGCAGAAAGGATGATTGATCCTAGAACAACCTGGTTCAAGGCCATGAGTTGGGAGGAGCAAGTGACATCCTTGGAGAAAACAACTCAATAAATTATCAGGAATTGAGAAAGGATGATAGCATTGAAACTGAGAAAAGTGATGGTGACCCCCAAGAAGCCATCGGAGGGACATAAGTTTATCATGAACCCCTAGTACAAATCAGGGATTCCCCCAAGGTTCAATTTGAATAAGGGATGGGGGAAATTATGTGGCAGTAGGCCCAACTACTAATGAAGCGGATGCAGGATAATCCATACCTCATCATAACACCTAGGCTTCCAAATGATATCCGAGAAGGAGGTCTGAAGGAGCTAGGTGACCCCGATTTCACAAAACTTGGTAACATCAATGGGTCGAATGGCCTAGAATCCACTGCATCACTGAAAATACCATTGGTAGGTGGGATGAATCAACCAGAGACAAGTTGGGTGTCAATAGGAACATGCATCCCTAATCCTTTGAGAAGGACTATAAATATATATAGTGACGATGAAAGCCTGGAGTCATCTCATGACACCCATGTGCATGTCCAAGAAGAAAAAGGTCCTGAAAAGATTTCTTCCCTGGAGCCTGAAGTTCAATTAAAAAATGAGGTCCCACAAAAGGAAATAGAAGTTGAAAGTGGCCTCGAAAAAAAGGGACCCAATACATTGGATACTAAAGTAGATCTGAAGGACAAGCCCAAACTCAAGGAACCAAATAAAGAATCCATGCAAAAGGAAATCAATGGTTCTGTGGCCAACAAGCATGTAAGTAATGAGTATGTACCCGACATATTTATTCTTCCCAATACTCAAATCCCTAATGAGCGAAAAGTAGAGGCTGGGCATATGAGGCATAGAGAGGAAGTTCAAGAGCCCAATCCTTAACAAGTATACACCACCGTTAGCCTAGAAAATACACTCTCAGATGCCAAACTAGATAGAGCCAAGAGAGACGAAAAGGAACTATCCACCTCCCTAAAGTAGCTTGAACACTTGTTTCATATGGTTGAATACTATAAAGCCACCACACAAACTGTTGTGTACCTGAAAGGTGAGTTTGAAGAAGTTTACAATGAATTCAAGAAAGAAAGACATCTGTTAACTACAAAAATAGTTGAGTTCTAGGAAGACACTCTCATGTCACTCACGACATACAAGGATATGGATAGATGGTATGAAAGGGCACAACAAGAGGTAGAAAGACTTGAGTTCATTGAGACAGTCAAACAGGGATGAGACAAGGAAGCACATGGCATTCAGACAGTGGGAAAAAGTAGTCTTAATCGCATGAAGAGGTCATTCAAGTACTGGGATAAGATGTCTCAGGACCCATACCAAGAAATCCAAGAGCAGTGGATCAGATGCAAGAAGCACTGGGATAAAATTAATAAAGTAATGAAATGTATCAGACTCCCTGAGTTCGATACCCCTGATAAATTCATCGACTTGAGCGACATAGTTGAGTCACATGGCAAACAAGATTCACTATGGACCGAAGAACTCACAAATATGATCGATGCAAGACCAAGGCAAGTGCGATGATTTGTAAAACATCTAATCAGAGCCCGAACCATGCTACAACAGTTGAACTCTAGTCTAGTAAAGTGTTGGGCACATGCAATGGACATCAGGGGGTTATATGAAGCTCTGATGGAACAACAAAGATTTCCATGGGCCCAAAATTGTGAAGAACTATTTATTAGTTGGTCTGAATATGAGAGAACTCACCCTTTTCAAGAGATATCTAGTGTTGACTGTTAATGAAACTGTTAGAAGATGATGCCATGTGGAGATTTTTGTTTTTCTTAAAGTTCACTTAGCCATTAATTTTAGTTAAACTTTATATTATAAATAAAGACAATGACCAATTAGTGAAAGGTCGATGGTTGTTGTAAGAACTCTTTGTTTTTGGTTGTTAAGAATTATTTTGAAGCTGCTATGAATTGAGAAGTCCTTTTCGACCAAAGACAAGCTATTTTAATCAAATGCATGTGATTGGACTTGGAGAAGAACTACTTCCTATCATGTTTCATGAATGCTGCAGTAATGAGTAAGAGAAATTAATTCTTTTGTCAAGTTATCTAGTGAAATCTTTTTATGTTCTTCGATCTAATGATGAGGATGAATCATTGTGTTATTATGTGATGAATGGTTATGGTAGATTAATTATTTTGCTTGCCATTATATTATTACATATGTGATTTATTTCTAATAATTAGTTTCCCAGACAGTAATTGGATGCTCATATGGTTGATGTATTAGTACTAGGCCTTTGGTATAGAATCATTGTCTACATGTTTGAGCAGCAGGTTATCCCAAGATCAGTCTCTTCCCTAGTAGTTAAAACTTAATCGTGCTTGTTGTCAAGTTTGTTTAAACTGGCTTGCATATCTCATACCAGTCCCACCCAAGAGAAAATATAGAAGAGAATAGTCCTAACTGAAGGAAGAGCCTTCACAAGAAAGCACAAAGCCCTTTGATAATTTGGCTAGATTGCAAGATCTGGAGAACTATTCCATCTTTAAATGTTGCAGAGTCTAATTGGGCCTCGGTGGCGGGTTTGGTTCCTATTGTTGAATCAAGGGATTTAAGACCCATCAACACATTGTTATAGGAATGAATGTCAATAAATCTATTCCTGTATGAGGCCATGACATGGATGGATATGGAAAGGATTTAGTTCCACACAACTATCCAAGGAAAAATTCCTACTTTAACTAAGGTTTAGACTGCAACCTTTTTACTAATACTAAAGAGCACCATATAATTCTATTATTGGTGTAGTGTTCAGGTTGAAAAGGAAGACAACCAAATAGTTGAGCAAGAAATAGTATGTGTATGGATGATGTGTCGGGCGATTGGCTAGACCTTCCAATTCACCATGGTGGGATACATGAATTAGATAAATGTCATCATGAAATCAATACAAAGTTGCATTGAATAGATATGCATGAAGAGTTTCACTCATGCATAGTTTGTAAGTGGTAGAGTTAGACGTATGCATGATAAAATTGTTATGCTTGAATGCATTTGTGGAATATAGTTTTGTGAATGCATGTATATATGGTATTAATGGGAAATGATTATGATAATAGATGAAATTATGTAATTACTACTAACTCATGGATTTGAGAATGTTTCAGGGGCTGTTAGACATTGCAACAAGAAAGTTGCAAGTCAATTAGTCAAATGAGTAGTGACTACACAAAATGTTTTTTTAGGAAATAGAGTAATAAAAATAATAATGTTGAAAGAATGAAAAACCTAATGGCTGGAAATTCATTCTACTTAATAAATGGTTTGATATCTATGATTGAATTATTAAGTGTGGAAAATTATGAAAATTAGTTTGTGAGCCTTGTAAGTATTAAAATAGAATTTTATGGCACATGAAATACTAATAATTTGTTGGCTGAATGAAAGATGGAAGCATTGCAAGAAAAGTGGTTTCAAGTATGGTGTTACAAAAATCCATAAGAGAGACTTCATCCTATTATTGAAACAACCAAAACATTATGAGATGGAATATCATATAGGAATAAAATTTGAATATCCTTATGAAATATATTTGAATTTTTTCTGCATGAAATTGGTATGACATTGTCTCAGGATGACTGTATGTGTGTAATATAGATGAGATGATGGTTATTGAAGCTGGGATGCTTGAGAATATTGGCTACAGTTGGGAAATTGGAGCCTTAAATTGTAGGTCCTTAGTGGGGATGTGGTAATGAGTTGGCGATCTATTTGTGTGTGAAATCATTGGAAATATGAATAACTGAAGGACGACGTAGTAGTGAAAGGATGCTTGATCCTGGAAGGGTGAGTGAAACAAGGAGGAGGAAACTACTAAAGGATGGTATAGTAGTGAAAGGATTCTTGAGCCTGGAAGGGTGGGTTCAAAAAGGAGGAAGAAACTCAAGAATTCCACAGTGAGAAAAATTATTGTTGGAAGCATCTCTATGGACTAGAGAAAATTACTTCTAGTTAAAGTATGAATACATAATTTTGGTGCTTGAAAAGAAGATCACCAAGAATATAACAAACTTCAATAGCAAAGGAATGGAGATTTTTAAAGAATTTTCAATGTACAAGTATATAATGCATTGAGGATAGTGCATAAATCGGGGGGGGGGATGTAATACCCCAAGTTGATCCATGGTTGTAATTGTATGAATATTTTATATGCTATTGAGCCAGGATATTATAGGTCAGAGTGTTTGTGTGATTATTAGGCCGAAGAACCTAGATGTTAAAGTCCAATGAGTCTATTATTGGAATATGTAAACACTCATACTATTAATAAAATACATCACTATTGCAGACCGACCCAACAAAATGATGGGGGGGTAAAATCCACTAGAAATTGAAAGGGGGGATAAGATTCTAGGAAAGGGATAAGTTGAGGTGGATTAATCCAAATGGAATATTATATTAATATTTCGTAAAGCTAAATTTATGGATATGAATATATAATAAGTTACTTAAGTCGTGAAAAGTGAATTCCTTGAGTGACATGTGTCATAAAAGGAACATGCATATATAAGAGAGAGATTTAGTGTAATTGGAATGAATCATTCACTCATCATCTTTACCATGGAAGTGGAATATACAACCATACTTGTACGTGGGAGATGTTTCTAGCCAGTGACTGGAAGAAGTGGGTTATCATGACTATGGTTGAAGAAGTCATTTGGCAGCCCCATGGTCGAAGAAGCTAGTTGTCATGCCCTTGGTCAAACAAGTGGGTTGTCAGGCCTGTGATCATTCCCTCCATGTGAGAGAATTGTTGGGAATTAATTCCCAAGGTTCCAATTTGTACCTATAGGGATTTGGGACTCCATGTACGACTTGTTTTTTAAGCCTTGAAAGGGAAGTGGGGAAACCAAAGGACTTTTGAGAAGAGAAGGAGCACACTTCTTGGGGAGGGACATGCATGTGGGTGATGAGGGACTTTAGGCCAGCTGCTATAGTTGGGACCTAATTTTGAGAACTTTTATTGTTTGGGAGAACTTAGAAAAAATTATTATCTCTATGTAATTGGTATTTAATTCATAGAAGATGATTGTCTCTATGTGTTTGTGTAAATTCTATGTTATGAATTATGATGGTTTGTTATGAAATTGATGTTATTTATATGTATGAATTATTGTTGTTGCACACTATTATTATTCCTCTTAAATCTATTCATATGCATAACATACTAGTAAATTTAATGGTATCATAATTCCAAATTTTGATGTGGCATAACCGAGTAGGAAGTTGGGGATGTTACAGATATAGATTTATAAAATACCCTAAAATCTGAGTGGGAGGTGTCATCTGGCTCCCTTTTGATTTCTTTGGGGTGTGACCCTTATCTTTTATGTCCTTGTGTATCAATACAGGGTATTAATCCTTCAGGGAGCTTATGGTTTGGTAGATTCTGGAGCATCTTCCAACGTTATGCCCTTGTCTATTTGCGAAAAATTAAATTTCATCCCTCTCAAGAGTGATAAACATGTCATTCAACTAGACAGAACCCAGGTCAAGGTCATAGGAGAACTCAAAGATGTGATGATCAGAGTATCGACACATCCCACATTTGTGCAGGTGATTGACATCATTGTAGTAGATATCCCAGAGGCATATGGGCTATTACTGAGTTGAGATTGTTCTGAAAAGATAAACAGGTACTTCAATACAGAATGGGCACACCTTTGGCTACCACTAAATGGATATAGGAACATGATCAGAATCGATAGGGAGAGATATCTGAAACATACGATCACTAATCTAGAAACCCTGAACAAACCCTCATCCACATATTTCCCCATATTGGGCAGTTATTCCTATGATTCCTACCTGGGAAACTTTGCTCCTCTCTTGTTCGACGTTCCTCTTACCCAAAACTCTGAAATGGTTTTTCAAGAGAAGTTGTCGATACTGACGGGAGACACCCTCTTCTGTCAAAACCTCGTGCTAGAGATTACAGAACAAAAGACGGGAAGGAACAAGATTAACAAGGGAAAGGAAAAGAGCGATTGTCGTTCACAAATTTGGACCCTCTATTTTGACGGATCTAAATCGCAAGAAGGGCCAGGAGCAGAGTGCATCCTCATTGATCCTAAAGGTAAACACCATTTCTTGTCCTTTAGGCTAGAGTTCGAATGTACCGACAACACTGCCAAATATGAAGCTCTAGTACAAGGATTGAAGAAAGCCATAGATTTGAATATCAAAGAATTGAAAGTTTTTGGAGACTCTAAAATTATTGTTAGACAAGTAAGAAATATTATACATTGCAATTCTCCACACCTAAAGAACTATCAACATAAGGTACATAGGTTAATAGAGCACTTTGAATCCTTCAACATTACAGTGATCCCTAGAGCTAAGAATGTTCTTGTTGACTCCTTGGCCACAACTGCTTCCAGGTTGTCGCCTCTGGAGGATTATGAAGCCTCCCAATTCACTTTGGATCTTCTCTACAAACCATAGGTACCTAATAACATTTCCAATTGGAAAGTCTTTGAAGGAGATGAACAGATCATAAACTTCTTGAATAACCAAGACAATTTCAAAGATCTGGCTATCGACGATGAAGTATTTCAAGAGAAATCAACAGAGATTGATCCTCAAATAGGACAACCTATGGATAAATCTAAGGCTCACACAATCTCGAAAGGGATATCTAATCTAGAAAATATGTTTGATCTGAAAGAGCGATTTAAGGGACCTAAAAATGAAAAGACCGGTAGCTCTTGTCCCTTGCATGAAACTATAAATATTGGGACCCCAGAGAACCCAAAGAATGTGAATCTCGACAATAATATATCTAAGGAAGAAAGGAAAGCTTATCTCAAATTATTCAGACAATACCAAGATGTCTTCGCATGGTCCTATAGAGATCTGAAAATGTATGATACCCACATCATTCAACACACCATCGTGTTAAAACCCAAAGTGAAACCTTTCCAACAGAAGCTCTGAAATTATCACCCATCCTTGGAACCTCTCATTCCCTCTCAAGAGTGATAAACATGTCATTCAACTAGACAGAACCCAGGTCAAGGTCATAGGAGAACTCAAAGATGTAAGGATCACAATATCAACACATCCCACATTTGTGCAGGTGATTAACATCATTGTAGTAGATATAGCAGAGGCATATGGGGTATTACTGAGTCAAAATTGGTCTAAAAAGCTAAATTGGTACTTAAGTACAGACTGGGCACACCTTTAACTACCACTAAAGGGATACAAGAACATGATCAAAATCGATAGGGAGAGATATATGAAACATACAGTGACTGATCTAGAAACCCCGAACGAAACCTCATCCACAGATTTCCCCATATTAGGAAATTATTCCTATGATTCCTACTTCGATATCTTTTCTCCTCTCTTGTTCGACGTTCCTCTTACCAAAAACTCTGATTTTTTATTTCAAGATAAGTCAGCAATACCGACAGGAGACACCCTCTCATTTCAAAACCCCTCACTAGATATTATAGAACAAAAGATGGGAAGGCACAAAATTAACAAAGGAAAGGAAAAGAGTTATTTCGTTCACAAATTTGGACCCTCTATTTGGATGGATATAAATTACAAGAAGGGTCAGGAACAGGGTGCATCCTCATCGATACTAAGGGTAAACATCATTTCTTTTCCTATAGGCTAGAGTTTGAATGTACCAACAACACTACCGAATATGAAGCTCTAGTACAACAATTAAAGAAAGCCATACATTTGGATGTCAAAGAATTGAAATTTTTTGGACACTCTAAAATTATTGTTAGACAAGTAAGAAATAATATACATTGTAATTCTCCTCACCTAAAGAACTATCAGCAGGAAGTGCATAGGTTAATAGAGCACTTTTAAGCCTTCAATACTACAACAATTCCCAAAGTGAAGAATATTTTTGCTAACTCCTTGGCCATAGCTGCTTCCAGGCTGTCACCTCTGGAAGATTATGAAACCTCTCGACTCACTATGGAGATTCTCTACAAACCGTCGTTACCTAATAACATTTCCAATTGGAAAGTATTTGAAGGAGATGAACATATCATAAACTTCTTGACTAACCAATACAATTTCAAATATATGGCTATTGACGATGAAGTATTCCAAGAGAAATCAATAGAGACCAATCCTCGAACAAGACAACCTATGGATAAATCAAAGCCTCACACAATCCCACAAGGGATAGCTAATCTAGAAAATCTATTTGATATTAAAGAGCAATTTAAGGGACCTAAAAATGAAACGACCAATAGCTCTTGTCCCCTACATGAAACTATAAATCTTGGGACCCCAGAAAACCCAAAGAATGTGAATCTTGACAAGACTATATCTAAGGAATAAAGAAAATATTATCTCAAATTGTTCAAACAATACCAAGATGTCTTTGCATGGTCCTATAGAGATCTGAAAACTTATGATACCTGCATCATTCAACACACAATCTTGTTAAAACCTAAAGTGAAACCTTTCCAAAAGAAGCTCTAAAAGTATCACCCATCCCTGGAACCTCTCATGTATTAGTAGTTAAAGAGTCTTTTATATGCAAATATCATTTTCTAGGTTAGACATTCTGCATGGGTAGAAAATATCATTCTTGTGAGGAACAGGTCGGGTGAAATCCAGTGATGCATAGATTTTAGGAACCTCGACAGAGCTTCAGAAAAGGACAATTACCCAGCCTCGTTGATGGAACAACTCATGCAGACCATGTTTATCTCGAAGATTTTCTCTCTACTAGAGGGTTTCTCGGGTTACAACCCAGTCTTGGTTTCAGAGGAGGATCATTTAAAAACAACCTTCCGAACAAAGTGGGGAACCTTCTCTTATAAATGCATGCCTTTCGAGTTAATTAATGTATGAGAAACCTTACAAAGGGCCATCGACATAGCTTGTCAGGGATTAATCAATAAATGTGTGGTAGTGTATCTAGATGATGTAACAGTGTATTCGAAGAATAGAGAAGAGCACATCCAACAC
>CBVK0103194224.1:0-12568 GCA_900067695.1 Picea abies | reverse complement strand
TTTCTAGCAATTTTGGTAATTTACTATTTTTAGCAGTTTTTAACTTCCAGGGCCATTTTGAGGGCTTAAATGGAGGTTTTTTGGGATCAAGCTTCTCAATGATAGCCAAAGGCTCTGATTTATTCTCCTAAATGAATCTCCTCGACGATACCTTTCCAACGAGCTATTGTGTGCCCCAAACAGAGATCGTATGCCAAAGTTACACCCCCGGTAAGTTGTTACACCAAACTACCCAAAACGAGGTCCACAAAACTGTTGGCTTTTCATCTTTCGGGGTTAGGGTTTTGGATTTTCTTTATGATAAACAGACCTTTGTATCCTCATTGTAAAATCATCTTCTTGCGAATGCGAGTAGCAGACACATCTCTTCTCAGAGATAAGCTTCCACCATTCTAGCGAGTCTTTCATTATGTATTTTTACAGTCTTTGTACATTTTCGCTCATTAATAAAAAAAATGTGTATTACTATATCTCTATGTTTATGGTTGCATATTTGATACATTTATGTTATATTATTGGATATTTGAGATATCTCCGTACATTGCTTTATTATATCTTCGCTCTCATTTCATGCCGAAAATAATCTGGATCAACTGCATTCTTAATCTCCTTTCAAGGGTACATCTTCTATTTTTCTTCTTTTGTAAATAAGGTGAGACTTATCTGTAATTGATACCTTGCTTTGTTTTAACAATTTTTTCAATCATTTCTACATCATTTGAAATTAAAATTACGACTCAGATAACGAGATACATTCTACATCATTTGAAATTAAAATTACGACTCAGATAACGAGATACAACCTCGGTACCGTCTTATCATAAATTTCACTTAAAGATTATTTCTCAAAAAACTGAAGGTAGAAGAAAGCATTCATAAAAGCTTTTCATTTAAAACTTTGATGCCTGACATTATTCTTTGAGCCTTAGAATCAATATTAGGAACAACAATAACCATGGGCAAGTAGTGGCCAAGTCTTCACCTTTTTGGTATTTGGTATAGTCCTTCGATGTTGTTGCTACTTCGTTTCAGATTCCTCTCAATGTCGAAACCATTTGTGGACTTATTGATGCAGATGAAGACATAGTTATGGTATTGAAATCTTATTCTCCCATCTTTGAAATGGTCCTTTGATTGACTTGTCATCTTGTTTTCTTAGTCCCCTAAGTGTTGGTGTAGTTCAGGTATTGGAAGCACCCCTTGGATGCCCTCTTTCTAGCTTCTACAGGAAGGTTGGAGCAATGGCTTGTTGCCCACTCCATTTTCTTCTCAAAGTCCTACAATTGCTTCAAGGTCACAGATTCAACTACTTTGATTCCAAACGATCCATAAATGAGTGATAGCTCACCCATTTCACCAACATAGATCCTATATGGAAAATTAATAATTCTCTATAATATTCTGCTTAGATTTGATTTTCTACAATCTATAATTTCGGCAATCACAAATTTGTGTTCACGCTTCTCTGTTTTCTATTTCCAACGGGCATATAAGAATGTCTCTATTTCAAATTGGTTTTCAGGCATGTGCTACTTGTTAGCATATCCAAGACCAATGCTTAAGCGGAAATACAAGTGCACTTTTCCAACCAAATAGAACTCCACAAGCTTCTAACATTTCATTGATTATAAATCTACACATCTTGCACATCTAATATGCCTTTAGGGAGTTCATCAATTAGAAATCTCTCCAAAGAATAAACAAAGGTTAACCTCTTCTCTGCCTATACAAGCATATATACATGCTTCAACAGATTGACACTATGTTATTTGAATGTGTCTGGATAAACAAATGATGTCCTTTGATGCAATGCTGATATACACAACATATACAACTCTGTTATTAACTAAATGTCAAAATAATGGCAAAACGATACAAGTTTTCTTGTGTCAACAATAAGTAATGTCGAATAAACTCATATTCAAAACCCAAAAGGAATAATATCCTCTACCATTATGCTTGGACAACAAAACAATTTGCATGGACTTCGAATATAAATGCTTGTTTCCATCTTCATTTTGTTTGAGGGGAAAACATTGTGCTACTCTAATTCCAACGATAGATTCAAAGAACAATCTATTATGTAAACTTAAATCAACACTCTTAACTCTGTTCAATGAATTAATGATTTAATTTATTGGGGTAGACATATGGCTATAGCCTCCACTGCACATCATTGTCATCATCCAAGGCTGACACTTTTATGTGAATGAGAATCACTATAACAATTAAACAATCCAACAATCTAAGCAATGGAGAGATTGCATTGTAGCTTACAATCCGCATAAGGATTGAACAATATGTCATGCTAGTGTTAAATGAGTTAAGGAGAACACTGTGGGTACTTTATTAAATCACACAAGTAGGGGCATACAAAGTGAAAGGGCTCTCCATACATTGAATTGAAGGAACGAGGCAGCTTGGATGATGGGGACACATAGAGTTAGACATAGACTTTAGTTAGGGACCCAATCAAACAAATCACATAAGCCTGTGATTTAACTAAAGTTGGGAATGGTTGAATTACTAAGCTAGAAAACGTCGTGGAATGTGGGTTACAAAGAAATTATCCCCACCAACAAACAAACCCATTAACAATAATGCCCATTAAATTCATGACAGTGCTTGATCCAGATTATATTGAGAACGACACGAAGGCAGAGATATAATAAGGAAACACACAAAGATATTGCAAGAAACATTGTAATACAATTAAACTCAGATTCTATTAATGATTGTTTGGAATACAAAATATTGTAAAATGCAAAGCACACAAACTATCTAGAATGGTGGTAGCTTATCCCTAAAGAGAGAGATGTGTCGGGTACGCTCATTCACAAGAAGTTGATTTCAAAGAGGTCGAAAAGGCCTTTAACATAAAGCATCGATAAGAAAACCCTAAACATCCAAAACCCTAACCCCAGAAGATGAAACGCCAAAAGGTTTGTGGGCCTCGATGTGGTTATCCAAAACCCTAACCCCAGAAGATGAAACGCCAAAAGGTTTGTGGGCCTCGATGTGGTTAGTTGATACATCAAGTTCCCCGGGGCGTAACTTTTGCATAAGATCTCCATTTGGGGCGCTTGGTAGCCCGTCAGAAAAGTCTAGCTGAGAAGCACACATTCCGGACGACCTAGCATTTGCCTTTGCCTACATATTATGCGCTGCTGCGCCAAAAAAACGTTGTTTAGGGCCTCAAAACAACCCCAAAAGTTTGAGACCCGAAAAATTGTAAAAAAATTGCCAAGATATGGAACCATTTTGAATTAGTGGAATAGGTGGGTAGCCACCAATATCCACTTGAATCAATGCACAAGTGCATTTCATTGCTAAAACCTATGATATCATCAAACATAAAACATATTGTGGGAATTTGATTTTAATGTTGTAGGTGATTGTAATACAAAGTGTTGTAGGTTGTAGTTTTAAATAACAAGGAATCACACCATATTGAAGTAATTAACTAGCAATTAACAATCACACACCAGAACAATAGAGATTTTATTGTAGAAACCCAAATGGGAAAACCAACAATCAATGGGGATTTTATTCTTGCTTAGGAGATTATTACAAAGGGTGAACTATGCACTCTCAACATAGATTTTGATGCATTCTTACTCACTAGCAATATCTACAGATGCCTTTGACTCATGGATAATCTTCTGCTCATGCATGAACAAGCTCAATGGCTCCTTCGTCTTTTGATCTTCAAGTAGATTGCCTCTTGGAGCCATCTTCTTATGTTACTACCCTTGTTCTTCCTAAGAATCAATTCTCCCTTCTTTTGTTGGTTGTCCTTCATCAAGCAAGGCCCTCCTTTGTTATAAAGTTGCCTCGGAAAACTACCCATCAAGATAATTTGTTTCACCTTCTTAATACCTTTTAACCTTTTGTATTCATGTTACTTAGTGATTTCAAACTTTAACTAAATTTCATTTATAACCATTTTGAATCAAGAAAATAGATCGTAATAGTTCAACAACCCCTTTAATCCTAAATTTATCGTAGCTAAAATTATTTTCGGAGCACCCTATTTCTAAGTGTTCGATCCTATAACAATGAGTACTTCACTGAAACAACCCAATTTGATGTTTTGATTATCTAAAGATAAAAAGTATCCTCCATTGATGCTCCACGCATCATTACATCTCCAATATAGATACAAAGGGTTAAATGATTTAGCAATAATATGGAAAATGTAAAATCCATGTTCACAATAAAAGGTCTGAGTTCGATTCAATGAAGATAATGACAAGTAACTAAATGTTAACTAATGTGACCTACTACTCGCCAAAAGCTCTAGAAATGGTACCTCTCCATCTCTCATATACGAAGAGTCCTCTACAAGATGAATGGAGAAACACCATACAATACTCGTATACTTGGTTATGAACAAGTCCAAGTTCGTCATGATGAGAAAACGTGGGTGGTGACTTTCCACCCATGATCCATCTATCCATGCTTGGCCATGATTTGATCCAAGAAGGATCCATGCTTCCAAAATCAAATCATAAAGCAATCAGATAATGCAAATGGAAACCCCAATGGAATTTAAATCTATTTAGCGCATATTAAGGGTCAACCGGGCATTTGTTTTTCCACTGGAATCCCCAGGAAACCAATGCAATGCATATAAAAATAGTTAGACTCTGACACGAGGCATCATTGACTTCGGTCGAGTAAACCATGACAGAGGGTGTGTAAACCGTTTTTATGGTTTAACATAATTAGTTAATAATAAGAAGAAATCGATTAGGGGGCGAGGGGCGAGCGAGATCTGACAAAGTCAAATACCTTCGATTTTACCCTCCACAACGTCCAGTGTTATGGCACCATTAATTAAAAGAATTGATGTATTTATATCACATTGCAGAGTGTCTGGCAATGGCCATTAATGCACTGATATGGGGGATCGGTATCGACCCTCGCCCATCCCAATGCCGATACAAGTGTTCATGAGCCCAACATGGGAATAGTATTACTACCATTCCTTGCCTCGCTAGCATCATATCCCCATATTACATGGGGTTTAAAGTGTTCTTGGTTGGGGTTTTGATTGCAGTTTTGTAGTTGCAGAAATGACAGTTTGACGTGACGGGAATGTATGAATAGTGGGAGAGATTGGATGCGTTCAGGGTAAATGAGCTCACCACCAACTTTTGGAATTTGGATCGAAATTGTCGTTTCTCCTTAATTCCGATTTTGTGTAGTACTGATTCTGTGCGTAGTACATATGAGCTCAGCAGTCACTCACAGCTTAGCTTTTCCTGTTTTCAGTCTCTGCAAGTTTTTGGGGATTGAAATTCTGTTCTGTAGCAGCGGGAGTTGGTTGTTGTTGGGCAATGAGTGATATTTTGTGTTGAATCTTTGTGGGTAGGACCAGGGAGGGATCCTCTCTTTGTTGGATTGTTAGAGTTCATTCATTTATTCATTCATGCATCTTTCAATATGGAAGCCCATATCCCTGTGTGCAGCCCTAATCATGGATAAGAAGAACAAAAAGAAGGGTGTGATTGAGCCCAGCAAGATGTCTTCTCTTCTCAGACGGCAGCAGGAGAAGAACTTGAGGGAGGCTCTTGAAGAGGCATCTGAGGATGGTTCTCTGCTCAAATCCCAGCAAGTTGATGAGCAAGACCCTTCTTCACAGCTAGTTCAACGATCCAGATCTTTGGCTCGTCTTAATGCCCAGAGGGATTTTCTCAGGGCTACTGCACAGGCTGCAGAGAGGATCTTCCATACCGATGACTCCATACCCGAGTTGGATGAAGCCTATGACAAGTTCAAGAATATGTATCCAAAGTATGGGAATACATGCAAGGTGGACGAGCTCCGAATTGATGAATATGGTCATCTCGAGGACTATTATAATCCTGAAAAAAAGGTATGTTTGGACTATTGTGGTTTTGGGCTATTTTCATATCTTCAGCAATTGCAGTGTTGGGAATCCTCCACATTTGGGCTGTCTGAAATCTCTGTGAATTTGAGCAATCATGCATTGTATGGAGGTCCTGAAAAGGGCACTTCAGAGCATGACATCCGGGATAGAATCATGGAGTACCTGAGTATTCAAGAGAGTGAATACACCATGGTTTTGACTGTGAGTAGGGGCTCGGCCTTCAGATTGTTAGCAGAATCATACCCATTTCAGCAGAACCAGAGGTTATTGACTATGTATGATTATGAGAGCGAATCAGTGAATTGGATGGCTCAGAGTGCAAGGGAGAAGGGTGCAAAAATAGACAATGCTTGGTTCAGATGGCCTACCCTCAGGCTCTGTTCCGCCGAGCTCAGGAAGCAGCTCCTGCGTAAGAAGAAAAGGAAGAAGGATTCAGCAGTCGGGCTTTTCGTATTTCCTGTGCAATCCAGGGTTACCGGGGCCAAATACTCTTATCAATGGATGTCATTGGCACAACAGAATAATTGGCATGTATTGCTGGATGCAGGTGCCTTGGGTCCCAAGGATATGGATTCTCTTGGGCTCTCTCTGTTCAGGCCAGATTTCATCATCACGTCGTTCTACAAGGTATTTGGTTCAGACCCAACTGGATTTGGATGTCTTTTTATTAAAAAGTCTATAATGGGTAAGCTTCAGCATAAGGAGGGCGCTTCCGGGCCTGGAGTGGTGAGGATTGTTCCGGTTTTTCCGCAGTATCTTAGTGATTCTGTTGATGGGTTAGATGGGACGATAGTAGAAGACGAAGAGAGCATTGAAAGGGAAACTGAAGAAGAAAAAGAAATAAAAAATGAGTTTGTCCCGGTCCCTGATGTTGGGGGAGGATCTCAATTACCAGCCTTCTCGGGCGCATTTTCGCTCTCTTATGTAAGGGAAGTGTTTGAGAGTGAAATGGACCAAGACAATAGTTCAGACAGAGATGGAGCTAGTACCATCTTTGGAGAGGTTGAGAGTGTCTCTGTGGGAGAAATTATGAGGAGTCCGATTTTCAGTGAAGACGAGACAGACCATTCCTTCTGCATTGATTTGGGTCAGAGTCCACTTGCTTCGGAGAATTTAACCCACCTCAAGAATGGCCAACTTGGTTCACCCCACCTACCTCATTGGTTTTCTCAGAAAAGACAAGCAATGAGAACTAAAACATCTGAGAGTCACGTCTATGATGAACCACAGGTTTCAGGATCAAAACAGGGTCACCACACCATATCATTTGATGCAGCAGTCTTATCAGTTTCACAGGAATTAGTTCAGCCGAAAGCAATGGCTTCCAGGGAGATTTGCTTTCCTTCAACTCGAAATGGGCCATGGACAGAGACTGATCATTCCTTGGAGCAGACATCCCAGAATTTCGAGTCTCTTAAACTCGGGGAGAATCCTTCCATAAGAGAGAAGAGTTTGGTCCTGGGTCAAACTAAAATAGATGGAAGTGGTGCCAGACATTGTTCAAATAAGGATAGTAATATCAATGCCAATTCAAGCCAAAAGACTTGCTTGGCAGAACAAGGAAGTCCCAAGAAGATGACAGGTTTAAACAAACCAAAGGCAGCTGAGAATGGAAGCTTGATGGTGTATGGGACGAAGGAAAATGCCATAAGACGTGAAACTGAGGGGGAATTCAGACTTCTAGGCAGAAGAGAGGGAGATAGGATTTCAGGGCTTTTGGGTGTGGGAGAAAATGAGAGAATTAGTAGCATGGCCAGACGAGTGTCATTTAGCAACGAAGGAGATGGGGAAAAGGAAGCATATTTTTTGCAAAGTGGAGAACAATCTGAAAGTGAACTTTTTAAGTATGATGATTTCACAAACGACGGAGAGATAACAGAAAAACAACAATGGAGTAGAAAGGATCCACAGATCTTTTGCAAGCATCTTGATCATGTGGACATGATGGGCCTCAATAAAACCACATCGAGGCTTAGATACTTAATTAATTGGCTTGTCACTTCCTTATTGCAGCTTCGATTCCCAGGACCAGATTCTGGAATCCCTCTGGTGCACATCTATGGACCAAAAATTAGATATGATCGAGGTGCAGCTGTAGCTTTTAATTTGTTTAACTCCAAGGGCACATTAATCAATCCAGAACTTGTACAGAAGCTTGCAGAAAAAAATAATATTTCTCTTGGTATGGGGTTTCTCAGTCATCTCCGATTTGCGGAGAATCATACAAATCTAAAAGAGGCTTTGTATTCCAATAACGTTTCTCTGTGTAATCCTATAGTGAATGGTAGGTGTGACAGCAAGAAGGTGTCCGCCCGGGTTGAGGTTGTGACTGCTTCCCTTGGTTTTCTGTCCAATTTCGAAGATGTGTACAGGATGTGGGCATTCGTGGCAAAGTTTCTTAATGCTGATTTTTCTGAAGGCAGGGAGTTTCAGTCAGCTTCTCAACCTGGAAAAAGTCAATAACAGGAAACCAGAATTGGATAATGTGCACAACTGCACCTTTCATAGTAATCGTCATTGTGGTGTCTCAAAGTCCTGTACTTGGGTTGTTGTTAATGGCTACAGACATGCTCATTCAAAGTGTATTACAAGTACTTCTAGTTGAACGAACCCAAAACTACAATCCTGCCTTTGGCATGTGACGTACTATTGAGGACAACCTATGATCTTTGCAAGGTAAAGTTTATGAGAGTGTAATGCTTGTTTCAGCAAGAATTATCTCTTCTCATCCTCTTCTGCCCTGTTCCTCTGCTTCACATTAATGAGACCATCATGGAATTGGTTGCTAGGAACAGAATCTCCTGCATATGATAGGCATTCTTGAGTTTATTTAACTCCCAGACTTGGAGGCAACAGAAAACATAGGCAAGTGTTAGTGTCTTTGTTTTCATTGCATCTTACCCTATTGAACGCCAGTTGAGGGAAGGTTAAGTAGTGATGCCTTGTTGTCATTGACAAATTCCTGAAGTTTGCCACAGTATTTTTGCTCCATCCAATGCTGTATTTTTTCCATCTGGAATCTTTCCATCCTGCAATGTCGAGTTCCAATTCCACAAATTCTTGCTTAGTATGTTCAAATGTAAAAAGCTTTAGTTGTTTAGGAGGCCACTGCGAAAGCCTTGGTATGACAAATATTGGGGTCTGTGTGACATGATACTTTGTTTCCTACAAAACCCAACTTATGGCCAATGGCAGGAATGACTCAAATTGTTTTGAATTAAGAGAATTGATGTCTATAATTAAATAAGCCTCTCTGTTCTGAATCCCCTTCTCCAGTCTCCATATTCTTTTGAAAATTGATGAGTTCAAGCTTGGCTGTCATTAATTTTGGCTTTGCCCTATGAAACAAGACTTCGTTTGCCGCATTTGAGTACAAATGAGAGGATGAAGGCTCTTTATATCATTTGTTTTGCTAATGTAAGGGAATCCAAATACATCACGCATGGAAGAGGTATACACAGATTATTCACAAGGGGAATACTATAGAAAGCAAGCCTGCAAGCAAAACTGTAAGCAGGCCACTTTCATAAGCTTCCTCGACTCGCAATAAGGTATTCTTGGTAAAGCACGTTTAGAGTCAGACAGATTATATAGCAGCTATTCAACTGAAGTCTTTGGTTTCCTTTTTTTTGTATGGGTTATAAGCATTATTTTGATCACATGTGTTCTCTGAACATGGTATTCTGAAGTTAAAAGCTGCAGCTCTTGATCATTGGATGATATTTTCTGTTTCTTCATCAGAATTTCCTTTTTAATTGATCATGTACTGAATGAACACTGAAGTGGGATGAGGTAGCGGGAGAGAGTTGTCAGGGTGTTGGTTTGTCTTTACTTATATCCACCAGATATGGTTGTCCTTACATTTCCAGGGCAACCTTTGTCTTCATTTCATGTTATATATGGTCTTGATCTGAAGGCATTTTCCATCATGTAATTCCTCTTGCCAGGATTTTTCACACACATGTTTGCATGTTCATATGCTCAACATGAGAATACAAGAAGAAAAGTGGGATTTGGTAATAATCCATCATTGAGTTATAGGATGTGAGGCCACGTGGTTTGCATCTCTGTTTATGCAACTGGGTTTATGTTCTGTTCATTGGTGCAGTAATAAAAGTTTATCAGGTTTTGATATGGATGCATTTTTGAGCTATACAGAATTTGAGGTCGCTGGGTTTGCATATTAGTGAGCAAGGGAGTTCTTGCATGTGCATTAATGATTGAAGGATATAATATGAGAAATTTTATGACACACAAAAATCAATGTAAAGGCTTGCTTTCAGTTTCAGTAAAATGATGTAATTTTAAAATGACAATCCCTTTGTTTTCAGCAACCAATGCATATTGACTCGGAGGCTCTTGTAGCATGCAATATCAATGCATATTTATGAGCTTCAGGGTCGCCACTTCAAAGATGTCAAAGATTGGTTTTACATATTTAGAGTTAATTATTTGTATTCTCTAAAATGATTATGACACTGCAGAACAGAATTGGACTCAGTATTATATTAAATTGTACTCAAATTAGACCAAGTAGAAGGTGCTTATTAGTCTTTATAGATTACAATGCAGTTTTAGCTAATCTGCATCAGATCTTGAAAAAAAATAGAAGATACTTTAAACAGTTAAAGCTCCGAATCGGGTAATATAGCTGAATATAGATTTAGAATGTTACAGAAAATGTACAGAGTTTGATGTGTTGATGTCTGTAGGGTGCCCTTATTTTTTTAGTATCTTTTAAATGTGAGCTTATTTTTTGTATGGTTCAAGGTACCAAAGGGTCAAAAAACCAAAATTTGAGAGCAAATTTGGCAATATTCATATCTCTGCAGATTTCAGACCTGAAATTACTACATGAAGCGATCTTGTTGTCCTTATCAGTTAAAATGACCCTTACTTCACATTGCACTGAATGAATACAATCTTGCACATGCATTGGTAATTTGGTACTATGACTAACAATGCCATGAATAATGCATATGAGATTGAATAGTTTTTGGATAGATTATTATACAAGCTACATTTAGCCTGTACATTTTATACCAGATGATACCAGCTATTAGCTTGGGAAGAAGTCTGGAGCAAGTTTAGAACCAATGACCGCAAGTTGATACTTTGAGTAGCACAGTTCTGAATTCAGTTTGAACTTGCTTAAAATGATGAATAAATTAGTGAATAGGTTATAATATATTCCCCAAGTCCACATTGGTCTTTTATATATAGATATACGCAGTTACTATCATATTTTTGAAATCAATATTTTAACATTCAAGCTTCTGAGTTTATACTGTTCAACCAAGTAAAAGGAGGGACCTTCCTTACTAAATAACAGAAATTAGAAATGTAATTGCACGCTTCTAGGAAACTGCAACTGTTAAGTGTTGCCTATGGATTGTTCAATGATGGGTGGCTTTATCATTCACTGGTTTTTGTATTTTAAAATTCTTTCTTGAGGGGGTTGGTGGCCACAGCTCATTCCCACCATGAAATGCAGCTTGATTGATGAGTGGTTTTGATGCAGGAGCATCTTTCCACCTCAGCAATGCACCAGCATTCCAGCGCATCAAAGCGCATTCAAGAAGGGGAGAGGTGTCGGCCTTTTCTTTTTGCCCTCGAATTTTAAAATTCAATGTAATTTGATGCAATTAAATGCTGTAAGGCTGGAAGAGCAGAGTTGGTGCCTTTGTACAAGCAGTAGTTAGAGTTGCCTTTAATGGCTAGTTGTAGGCTGATCTAGATCCGTTTCGGACTAGAATTTTCATTCAATGTAATCTGCCCTAGTAGATAGGTGTTTTGATGGTGATTAGACACCACTAGAGTAGTTGGAGGGAAAGACTCAATGAGTCCCCTCTTGTATAAAGCATTGTAACGTATGCCCAGAAGAGGCTGCTGAAAGTTTTTAAGAGCTGCTGAAGGTTGATTGTAAATCATTGTAAGCCAAGGAGAGAGAGCCGAGACTTTGTTGCAGTCCGAACTTTTGTACACATTGTAAACAAACATTCATATTAATACAAAAAGAACAATCTTTCCTACATATGATTCTGTGTATGTTTCCATGTGTTCTATGTGTTTTTATGAATGTATGCTGTAGATGTATGATAGGTTTCCATCTCTGCAGGGATAAGCAAAATTCTTTGTTTGTGAGTTTGTTGGATTATTTCTGGGTTCTTTAGGCTAAATGCAAGGATTGCATGACAAAGTATTGGAAACTTTGTGAGCCAATGCAAGGAGTGTGTATCTGAACTCTGCTTCGAGTTCAGAGGGGAACGTGCCAGGAGGGCACACCAGAGTAGTTTACAGACTCAGAGAGGAGCCTCAATGTTACTGAATACCTTGGAGGAGAAACTGTGCAGAGAAGGCACAAAAGACATAGTTGCTGAACACTCTGTAGAACTCTGCCAGGAGGGCATTGAGCAGGGCAAGTGGGCACAAGTGAACTCTGTTTCGAGTTCAGAGGGAGAGATAAGTGTCAAGGAGGACACCCTAAAGTTACTGAACACTCTGGAAATCTGTGGAAGGAGATACTTCAGAGTTTCTAAACACTCTGAAGGAAGGGCTTGTTGACCGCTGGGTTAGCACAGAGGTCAACTCATTTCATGAAGATTATCTATGTCGAAGGCAGCAGGGTTCTACTGGGTGTTTTTAAACACCAACACTTAAAATTTTGTAAAC
>CBVK0103194222.1:0-11375 GCA_900067695.1 Picea abies | reverse complement strand
CCGGACTTAGCTCACGTTTGTAAGTGTGCATAAGGGCGACAACAGGGCTCAACAAGGAGTGCTTTGAGTGAGTGCAAAGAGTGCACAGAGCCAACACCTTCCTGAAGTGTTGGAGGAATTGAGGAATACCAGAGTTGCTGAACACTCTGGGGGTGAAGCTCTGCATGGAGTGCATTGAGCGAGAACAAGTGAGCACAAAGAGACAGTCAACTTCTTAGACTGTAGGGAGAGGCTCTGTAAGGAGTGCATTGAGCAGGCATAAGGAATGTGCAGTACTGAAAAATCTTCTAAGTCTAAACAACCATTTGAAGGCTCAGTTGAGTGCAAGGAGTGCGCAGAGGTGAACTTGTTTCAAGTTCAAAATCTCAACAGGAAGAGCGCAGAGTGTGCCAGGAGGGCACCAGAAATCTCCAAAGGAAGCAGAAGGGCCGAGACCCTTGGGAGATTGAGCAAGTTGAAAGCTTAGGAGGAGAAGTGCAAGTTTGCATGTAGAGCGCAAGTGTGCGCCAGGGCGAGGTCAAGTTACATTGGCAAAAGCTCAAGAGGGATAGTGCAAGGTGTGCGCCGACAGACTTGTTTTAAGTCCCAAAGCTCAGGAGGAGAAGCACAAGCACAAGTCTCGACCTAACAGTAGAGCTCGCAGGAGGATCGAAGGTCGCAACCTTTGACATTTGAAAATTCTTCCAATTCAGAAGTTTACAAAAGCTCAAGAGGAGTGACAATTGTCGTTGGACCAGTTGTAGGGAGAGATCTGGGCCATTAAATTCCATGTCCAAACAGAAGGAGCGCGCAGAGGAGGAGAAAGGCATATCCTAGCCACTGGACCTGAGGGTGAAGGATCGACATCCGTCCGATCCAGGTAAAGTGCATGAGACTTAACCTCTGTCAAAGTGCATAGGAGAGTGGACTCGTCAAGTCTCGAAGTTCCGAAGCCAGTCAAAACCATCCATCCTCCGGAGGGACAGGTGGCGAAAGATTAGAAGGTCCGGGACATAAAGCTTCGGGAGATCTACGTGGAGCAGAAGCAAAATCGTCGAAGTTGCGAAGGGCGAAGAAATCCAGACCGTGGGATCTGGAAGGGACATGTGGCAGAGATCCGCGTGCTTCAGAAGAAGTGTGCTTCGGAAGAAGAGCACTTCGGGGAAAAGTGGGAGTGGAGTGTGCAAAACTCCTGAAGCCTGATGTTCAAAATAGATCCTGGCCGTTGATCGCAAGTGGACACGTGGCAATAGATCCAGAGATTGGGAGGAATAGCACTCTGAGAGAACAAAGGTGAGTCTGGCCAGAAAATTCTCGAAGTGTTGGGAGCCGAAGCAATTCTGGCCGTCCATTGGAACAAGACACGTGGTGTTCGATCAACACTTTGCTGGTTCGCTATTCGCGAGGAACAGAGGTAGGAGGAGCGAAAACTCCCGAAGGCCGAAGACCGAAGTTAATCTGAACCGTTGGATCCGAAAGGGTATGTGGTAGAGATCTGTGTACTTCGGAGGAAAAGCACTTCGACGAGAAGTATGCGTGGAGTGTGCTAAACTCCCGAAGCTCGAAGTAGCGAAGTCCATCGTGACCGTCGATCTGGGAAGGACACGCGTCACCAGATCGCAGACTTCGGAGGAAGAGCAAGGGGGAAGCGGAGTGTTGACCAAAAGTAGTCCGAAGCTCCAGAGGTTAGAGCCCATCCTAATCGTTAGCTGCTTGGACACACGACATCGGATCTGTCACTTCGGTGATAGGACACTTCGGGGAAAACTGAAGGATAAAGTCCCGAAGGTCGAAATCAATAGGAGTCGTTGATGAACGGAGGGACACGTGGCAGAGATCCACGGACTTTGGAGGAAGAGCCCTTCGGAGGAAAGCGGAGTTGGTGAAGCCAAAACTCCCGAAGCCTGAAGCATTGAGGGCCGTTGATCTAAGTAAGTGGCGGAGACCGTTGATCCTTGCGCTAGTTGTGTTCATCGGTTCAGAGTTCGGGGGAAAAGGAGTTTGCTGTTGTGAAAAAGGCTGAAGCTCGAAGTCCGAAGCGCCTTTCAGGGTTTAGCCCCGGGTCACAGCTCGAGGTCACATGTGGAGAGGGGCTAGCAAAAGGAGCTAGCGCCCGCCAGTTTAAAATTGCAAAAAAGGAACAGGGGCTTAACAGGAACCCGTGAGTTTTCATAGAACCTGTGCCTTAGGAGAAAATGAGCCTATGTAACTTGATTTGGGTTCTAGCAGGGGGCTCGAAGAGATAATTTAGCTTAGTCTTTTGAACGATCTTAGACCAGGAGGTCGAGCAACCCTTAGGAGAGAAGGGGGACTGCATCAGGTTTAACATATCATATTGGTTTCCTTGGCAGCTAGACATTGTTTTGCACTTAATTTTTAAACCCAAATTTCAATACTCAATGAATGCAAAGACTTAAAATTACAAAGCTCAGTGTTCCTACACTGGCTGATTTATGAAGAACAAGCAAAAAAAGCAACAATAGGCCAACAACAAGAAGATTCTTTGAAAATACGAATGCTCCTGGGAAGCCCTGCATGGAATATGCAAATTACGGTATTGCATTGTTGTTGTTGTTTTGAATAAACAACAGGTAAGCACACTCGCCAGTAGAGGAATCACCAAATTGCGTACTAGTTAAAAAGATGTCCAACATTTCACCTAGAATTTTCGAGCAACATATACTGGGAATGGCAAAGTCTCCCAAAGTCTACTACAATGAGCAAAGTAGAGAATGAGCTTCAGAGGAAATTGATATTCATATGCAAGAACTTAAACTTAACTTAGAAACAAACTTCATTTTAATCAATCCAAATCCAAATTTAATCAGTTTAAAGTTCAAATCTAGAAGGGATAGGAATAGGTTATATAGAACTCCATAAAATTTATTATTATTATAAATAAAAACTACTTAATTTTGAAAATACAACCCAATCTTCAAAGCAAAAAATACAACTCAATCTTCAAAACAAGAAGTATAAAAATATAACAAGAAAAACTCTAAAAGATTTTATAAATGGTAATTTGAAACAACAAAAATAAGACTTATAAAAATATAACAAGAAAAACTTTACTTAAAGATTTTATAAATTGGTAGTTTGAAACAACAAAAAATAAGAAGTATATTCTGGACGGACTTAAAAAAGTATTATGATTAATTTAAGAATAGATTAACGTTTTAATTTAAGTAAAGTTATTAAGATAATGGGTAGTTTGAAACAACAAAAACAAAAAGTATACTTAAAAAAGTATTATGATTAATTTAAGAATAGATTAACGTTTTAATTTAGGTAAAGTTATTAAGATGATTGGTTAGTAAGGGTTAGTAAATTTTATAATGTTGAAGCCGTTGGTATAACGTTTTATGTTAGCCTATTATTTCTTTGCATGCCGTAAATCTCTTAAACTTTAAGGTGTTGTCTAACTGTTTTATGTTTTGTTTTTTTTAGTCGAAATTTGACCACATAAATCTGCACGAAATCACAATTTTTTGTTGTTTAAATTGCATTTTTCAATGTAGAAATGGATTCAGTGTGTTGAAAAACCTCGGGACGCTTGGATTATACATAATTAACCACTCAAACTTTCAGATCCAACAATTTCTTGCTCGATTTTGAGCAAAATTAAACAAAAAATATCCCCGGAAAAGAGCCAAAACGTAGAACAATTAGACTAAGACAAACTTTAACACTATATTAGAGAATGACGACTTTGAACCTTGATGATCATGGGGAATAAATAAGGACGACTTTGAACCCTCATGATCATGGGGAATAATTGAATAGTCATATTTATTGGTACATGATTAGGAATATTTGTTGGTACAAGATTAGAGGGTTAAGTTAGAAGAGAGTAGGTATTTTTTCTCTTTTTAATAAAGTGTGTTTTGTTCATCAGTGTTGTGTGGAGAATTAAGCATATGTTTGTGAAATATTTGTTAATCATTATTTTTTATGTATATGAGGTGTTGACTTTCATTTGGTGTAATGTTGGAAGATGTATAGGTTTTGATATGTAACGTATCCAACTACCTAGATGAGTCTCATTACCTCTATTTTTAGCTTTGATACCACATTGTAACGTACTTAGCCACCTAGTTGAGTGTCATTACCTCTATTTTTAGCTTTGATACAAAAAATGTAATTTATCTCGTTACCAACAAACTCATTAATTAGCTCTCATACCATAATGTAGAATCCCTAGCCCCAAGCTGGGCCATGCCACACAACATTTCTGTCTTTGATACCATTTAATTAATAGTGTGTTGTGCATATGCAACAATTATGCAATGCAAACAACATATCATTCATGCATAAACAAGTATAATAAAACATATAGAGTTTATATAAACATTCACACAGTAAATAGCATAAAAACACAGAACACTTATCTTTTAATAATTCACCAATTGCATGCAGACCTCAGAGTTTCCTCCCAACCATAGACTTCACTGCTCATAAACTCTTGGCAGCAGGTCACCCTCGAGCTAAGGCTAGAAACTCCACCAGAGAAAGCTTCCTAAGCCCGACTAAGGTCTAAATGATCCGGATTTTATGAGCAGAACGAAATGACTACAAATTATTAACAGGTTCTTAACACAAAATAACAGAGATACAGTAAAATTGGTTTTCTATTCAATAAGGAAATAAGCTGAAACTATAAAATGCAGCGGAAACAAGCTCGCTGGAATGGTGGCGGCTTATCTCTGAGAAGAGATGTGACGATTGCGCTCATTCACAAGAATATCATTACAATGAGGCTCTGAAGGTCTTTTTTACAATAAATAGGAATGCCAAAAACCCTAGACATCCAAAAACCCCAAAAGTCATGTGGGCTCCATTTGGGTAAGTTAGTACACCAACTTCCCGGGGTCGTAACTTTTGCATACGATCTTCGTTTTAGACGTATGATAGCCCATTGGAAATGTATCGTTGAGGAGATTCATTTTGGGGGAAAGATGGAATCACTTCCATATTGCTCATTTTTTTCCCCAAAAAACATCGTTTAGGGCCTCAAAATGTCTCCGAAAGTGAAAAACTGCTAAAAATAGTAAATTACTAAAATTGCCAGAAAATTGTTTTGAGCCAGTTGGAAAAGGTGGGTGGCCACCAGAAAATTGTTTTGAGCCAGTTGGAAAAGGTGGGTGGCCACCGATATCCACCTGGATCAATCCTCCCTCCTTAGGAAGCAATGGTATCCATTGCGTTGAGTTCCCCCATCAGATGATGAAATTTCTATTGAATTTTACCCCGAGTGAGCCACTTGCCTTGGTGCAGGAGTTGCCCTGCTTTGACGACTCGATAAAGATGGATTCTTTGTTGTTGAGTGCCCTTGATCTGTGCGTCCACAATATGATCACTAGATGCCTGTTGTATGCATTCGGGGTTGAGCTCTGTTGGTGTCAGCTGTTCTGCTACTTCTGAGGTGTCCAATAATGGTGGGAAATAAGGGCAAAGGAGATCCACGTTGAACACTGGGTGCATGCCAAGGAAAGGAAGAATGTTGAGCTCAAGAGCATTATCCCCCACAACCTTGGGGATGGTGTACGACCCATAACAGAGTGGGGGAAGCTTCTGATGGGGTCCTGTAAGGAGTTCTTTCTGCAAGTGCAACCAAACTTTGTCACCCACCTAAAACTTATGTGGCACCCGATGTTGTGTACTTGTCATTGGACTTCTGTAGGATATCCTGAACCTATTGGCGGATGTGCTGGATTCGCTCAATGAACCGGGTGGCTTTGTCAGCTTTAGTTGGAGCAGGAGATGAGCCGGTCGAGGTGACCGCAAGGGGAAGTGAAACATCTATGGGACCCAATGGTTAGAGCATTTGTCAAACCAAAGGGCATGACCAACCATTCAAAAAGGCCTTCCTTTGACTTGAAGGCGGTCTTCCATACATCTGTATGTTTTATCGGGACCTGGTGGTAGCTAGACTTCAGATCAATCTTACTGAAGTATTTGGTCCCCGTGAGTTGATCAAGGAGGTCGTCGATTTGGGGAATCGGGTACCGGTTTCTGACTGTGATTTTATTCAGAGCCCGGTAATCAATGGAAAGTTGTCATGTTCCATATTTCTTCTGTACTAGCACGATTGCGCTGCTGCAAGGTGATGAGCTAGGACAGATGTGCCCCTTGTGGAGCAGTTATTGGATCTGTCGCTTGATCTCCTCATTCTCTAACAGAGAGCGACGATAGACTGTCCCATTGGGCAGCGGTGTGCCGGGGGTCAGATCGATGGGGTGCTTGACCTGACAGTGCAGAGGTACCCCGGTAGGTGAGGAGAAGATATCCAATTATTCTTCCACGATCTTATCTACTTGATTCTACTGTGTGGAGAGGTCGGCCGCAAAGACCCTGGATGTGGCTGTGATCTTTTGCTTATTCTGAGAGCGAATCACGAAGAAGACAAACTTCCCCGTATGAGAGATGACCTTCCTGCATTGCTTAGTAGAGATCAAGAAAATAACACTAGGTGGGACTGCCTCGGGTATCCTGTACAATTTCTTGTTCAAAGTAATAATAACACTACGAGGCCTAAACTCATATACAACATGATGTTTCCATAAATAAGGTTGGCCCAAAAGCACATCACAAGCTTCGAGAGGAGCAACATCACATAATTCCTCGTCTTTGAAGGGTTTGATGTTGTACGATAGTAGACACTAATGGCTGACGCGGAGATCACTTCCTTGGTGGAGCCATCCAATGGTGTAGGATTGTGGGTGCGGCGTTGTCGGCAGGGCCAGCCGCTTGACGACCTCTGCTGAGATGATGTTCTTCTGGCTACCACTATCAATGATGAAGTGTAGCGGGGTGCCTCTTACCCACATCTATGAATGGAAGAGGTGCTCCCATTTTTCTGGCTCGTCTGGTTCACCAGGATGAAGCTTAGTTGCAACAACGACGACACTGGGTTCTATGTCAATGATCCGTCTTCCCCTTTCTGGTTCTGGCTTAGAGTCAGAACTCGCATCTGATTCAAAGGCTTTCACTTCGGCCACTAGCGACTGCTTTGAGAGACAGTGAACAGTGTTATGCCAAGGGTTCTTATGGAATTCACACCACTTCCCGGTATCTTTCTTTGTCTTTCCGGTGTCCTTCTTTTCTTGCGGCTTGGATTGGTTGTTCTGATATTGTCCATATTTGCTCTGTCCTTTGTTCTGTGGGTTGAGGCCGCCCTTTCTTGGATTTTGTTGTGAGGGGTTCCCAGGCCCAAATTCCCTCGTCTTGTGTTTGAACTTCTGCTCGATTTTAACAGCATATCGGTAGGCCACGCTCAAGGATGAGATGTGAAAAAATTTCATTTCGGTCTGGATGTATCTATACAGAGCACCATGATACTTGAGCACTAGATGTCGCTCCGAATCTTTGATACCCAACTTGGTGCGCAAGGTATGGAAGATATTTGTGATATCTGGCACTGCTTGGTCTCTTTTTTTTCGCAGTGTGGTCCATTTGGTATACAATTCGTCATAACTTCCGACATGGTAGTATTGTTCCTTGATAGCATCCCTGAAATATTCTCAGGTGGTCGTGACTATAAATAATGAGGGTTCCTCTGTTTCCTTTTTCTCACATAAAGTTTTCCACTAATCTTTGACATGGGGAACGGCTTTGAGGAGCGCAAAAGTAATATATTCTTTATTCGAAAAGTTATGGACAGAAAAATACCCTTATAGTAGATTCAACCACTTGTCTACAACATTTGCGTCTATCTGACCTTCAAATATAGGAGCATCGAAGCTTGTTTGTACCTTGAATGGGGCGGTGCCTCCGGTCGAAGAAGATGCGTCACATATTGGTAGCCGACGAAGGATTTGCGTGAAACTATCCATCATCTCGTTCCTTTGTTGCGTCAGGGCTTCCTCAATCAACAGTTTGAAAGGATCTTTTGTCCTGTAATCTTTCTTTTCTCCTGCCATGAGAGGTCACTTGGGCGTGCGAGAGCTTTTGTTCTTAAGAGAAACAAGCTCGAGACCCAACACTTTGTACTCCGACCTTGTTGGGGACATGCATTAAAAAGACAAGGAGAAGACAGCTTTGATACAATTGATCCAGATTTTATGAGCATAATGAAATGAATACAAATTATTAACAGGTTCTTAACACAAAATAACAGAGATACAGTAACACTAGTTTTCTATTCAATAAGGAAATAAGCTACAACTGTAAAATGCAGCGGAAACAACCTTGCCGGAATAGTGGCGGCTTATCTCTGAGAAGAGATGTGATGAATGCACTCATTCATAAGAAGATCATTACAATGAGGCTCTGAAGGCCTTTTTGACAATAAACTGGAATGCCAAAAACCCTAGACATCCCAAAACCTAACCCTAGGAGATGAAGCGCCAAAAGTCATGTGGGCCCTGTTTGGGTAAGTTAGTACATCAACTTCCCGGGGTCGTAACTTTTGCATACGATCTCCGTTTTAGGTGTATGATAGCCCATTGGAAAGGTATCATTGAGGAGATTCATTTTGGGGGAAATATGGAAGGAACTAAAGTAATTATTCTCATTTTCCCCAAAAAATATTGTTTAGGGTCTCAAAACGACTCTGTAAGTGAAAAACTACTAAAAATAATAAATTACCAAAATTGCCAAAAAACCGTTTTGAGCCAGTTGGAAAAGGTGGGTGGCCACCAATATCCACTTGGATCAATACTCCCTCCTTAGGAAGCAATGGTCTCCATTGCATTGAGTTCGTCCATCAGATTAGAAAATTTCTACAGAATTTGGCCCTCAGTAAGCCACTTGCCTTGGTGCAGAAGCTGCCCTGCTTTGACGACTCGATAAAGATGTATTCTTTGCTATCGAGTGCCCTTGATCTGTGTGTCAAAAATATGATCATTGGATTCCTATTGTATGCAGTCGGGGTTGAGGTCTGTTGGTGTCAGCTGTTCTGCTACTTCTGAGGTGTCCAATAATGGTGGGAAATAAGGGCGAATGAGATCCACGTTGAACACTGGGTGCAGGCTAAGGAAAGGAGGAATGTTGAGCTCAAAATCATTATCCTCCACGACCTTCGTGATGGTGTACGACCCATAACAGAGTGAGCGAAGCTTCCGTTGGGGTCCTGTAAGGCGTTCTTTCTTCAAGTGCAACCAAACTTTGTGGCCCACCTTAAACTTATGTGGCACCCGATGTTGATCATGGAACTTCTTGTACTTGTCATTGGACTTCTGTAGGATATCCTGAACCTGTTGGTGGATGTGCTAGATCAGCTCAATGAACCAGGTGGATTTGTTAGCTTTAGTTGGAGCAGGAGATGAGTCGGTCGAGGTGACTGCAAGGGGAAGTGCAACATCTATGGGACCCAATGGTTGGAGCATTTATCAAACCAAAGGGCATGACCAACCATTCAAAAATGCCTTCCTTTGACTTGAAGGTGGTCTTCCATACATCTGTCTGTTTTATAGGGACCTAGTGGTAGCCAAACTTCAGATCAATCTTACTGAAATATTTGGCCCCTGTGAGTTGATCAAGGAGGTCGTCGATTTGGGGAATCAGGCATCGATTTCTGACTGTGATTTTATTTAGAGCCCGATAATCAATGCAGAGTCATCAGGTTCCATATTTTTTCTATAACAACATGATTGGGCTCCCACAAGGTGATGAGTTGGGATAGATGTGCCCCTTGTGGAGTAGTTCTTGGATCTGTCGCTTGATCTCCTCATTCTCTAACAGAGAGCGACGATAGACTGAACCATTGGGAAACGGTGTGCCAGGGGTCAAATCGATGGGGTGCTTGACCTGGCAGTGCAGAGGTACCCCAATAGGTGAAGAGAAGATATCCGAGTGTTATTCCCCGACCTTATCTACTTGCTTCTGTGGTGTGGAGAGGTCGGCCACAGAGACCCTATATGTGGCTGTGATCTTTCGCTTATTCTGAGAACAAATCACGAAGAATACAAACTTCCTCGTCTAAGAGATGACCTTCCTGCATTGCATAGCAGAGATCAAGAAAATAACACTAGGTGAGACTTCCTCGAGTATCTTGTACAATTTCCTGTTCAAAGTAATAATAACACTACAAGGCCTATACTCATATACAACATGACACTTCCATAAATAAGGTTGGCCCAAAAGAACATCACAAACTTCGAGAGGAGAAACATCACATAATACCTCGTCTTTGAAGGGCTTGATGTCATACGACAGTCGACATTGTTGGTTAACGCGAAGATTGCTTCCTTGGCGGATCCATCCAATGGTGTAGGGTTGTGTGTTCGGTGTTGTCGGTAGGGCCAACTGCTTGATGACCTCTGCTAAGATGAGGTTTTTTTGGCTACTTCTATCAATGATGAAGTGCATCAGGGTGCCTCTTATCCACATCTATGAATGTAAGAGGCTCTCTCTTTCTTCTGGCTCGTCTGGTTCACCAGGCTGGAGCTTGGTGGTAGCAACGGTGGTACTTGGTTCCGCATCAATGGTCCGTCTTCCCCTTTCTGGTTCTAGCTTAGAGTTAGAACCCATATCTGATTCAGAGGCTTTCAATTCGGCCACCAACGACTGCTTTGAGTGGTAGTCAATAGTGTTATGCTAAGGGCTTTGATGGAAGTCGCACCACTTCCCGGTATCTTTTTTTGTCTTTTCGTTGTCCTTCTTTTCTTGTGGCTTGGACTGGTTGTCCTGATACTGTCCATATTTGCTTTGTCCTTTGTTTTGTGGGTTGGGGCCGCCCTTTCCTAGCGTTTTTTGTGAGGGGTTCCCAAGCCCAAATTGCTACGTCTTTTGTTTGAGTTTCTGCTCAATTTTGACGACATATCGGTAGGCCGCGCCCAAGGATGAGATGTCCAGAAATTACATTTTAGTTTGGATGTATATATGCATAGAACCACGATACTTGAGCACCATATGTCGCTCAAAATATTTGATACCCATCTTGGTGCGCAAGGTATGGAAGATATTTGTGAAATCTGGCACTACTTGGTCTCTTTCTTGTCGCAGTGTGGTCCATTTGGTATACAATTCGTCATAACTTCCAACAGGGTAGTATTGTTCCTTAATAACATCCCTGAAGGATTCCCAAGTGGTCGTGACTATAAATAATGAGGGTTCCTCTATTTCCTTTTGCTCACAGAAAGTTTCCCACCAATCTTTGACACGGGGAACGACTTTGAGGAGCACAAAAGTAATATTTTCTCTATTCGAAAAGTTATGGACAAAAAAATACCCTTCTAGTAGATTCAACCACTTGTCTACAACATTTGCGTCTATCTAACCTTCAAATATAGGAATATCGAAGTTTATTTTTACCTTGAAGGGGGCGACGCCTTCGCTTGAAAAATATGCGTCGCCTGTTGGTATCTGACGAAGGATTTGCGTGAAACTATCCATCATCTCGTTCCTTTGTTGAGTGAGGGATTCCTCAATTAGCAGTTTGAAAGGATCTCCTATCC
>CBVK0103194196.1:0-14210 GCA_900067695.1 Picea abies | reverse complement strand
CCTAACATGGCCTCGTAGCCAAGACCCATTCTTTATTTTCGCCATAGTGATGTTCAGGGGGGGTGTTGGAGTTACTTCACACACACCTAGGATTTATTTTTCCTAAGTTTATTCCTTGTTTATTAGTCATAATTAGTCATTATCCAGTCTCATACATTTTAGGGGAGAATATTCCACCTGGAGAATATTATCTTTCAGTTGACACTTCAGTTTGACTAGTTGAGTTGAGTTTAGATGTTGCATTGGTTTTTTCACTGTGCAACATTGGGATCATCACCAACTCACTACTCTTTGTTCAGTTAGTTCACTAAAGACTAGTTGACTAGTTAACTCGGCTAGGTGGCAGTTCACTCCTGTAACTGCCTAAGAGACTAGACTAGGTGGCAGTTTACTCTTGTAACTATTAGTGTGTGTTCAGATTACTCTAGATCACCACTATGGCTCATTAGTTACTCATGTATCCTATATCTATTGTAAATTATTCACTCTTTTGAGTGTGGAATATGGTTAATGAGAATTCTTCCATTATTTCTATCTTGCTTCTTCTTTCTTAATTTCTCTTTGCAAATGTGTGTAGTATTTTCTAGCTAGATCTATTATTTGTAGGTTCAACACATTTACATCCTACAACTCCATTGTGACTCTCCCATAAGATATCTATCCTTTCATGGTAAATTACACATCATCTAAGGATATTGTCCAATCCCAACTTGTACAACTAACCTGCAATTAGCTAATAGTCTACTGCATGAACCACTAGGTATCTATTTTGAGTTGCGGAATAAAATTTAGGGACGACACTCATTCTAAAAAATAAGGCAATGTCAGATAAGTAATCAAGAATAGCTTCAACTTTGAAAAGAGATGCATCTGGGAGTTGGTCATCTACAAATTTGTCACTCTCTTTCGACTCCAGACTAGATAAATGGTTGGGACCCAAAGTTCATTTACCTATCTTAATAACGACCTCAAAAAGAAAACTGTTGAAACAAGACCAACCATCTACAAATTATGCCTTCTAGAACATGCTTATTAACCAAATATTTTAAAGGAGAATGATCAGTGAAGAATTTAAAATGGGCACCCAATAGATAATGTCTAATTTTTTGTAAAGCATAAACCCTTTCCAATCCTTCTCTTTAAGTGGTGGTGTAGTTGTGCTCGACTTGAGAAAGATTTCTTCTAGAAAAGTAGATGGGATGATCTAGGTTTCCTTGACCAGGTTGTGCAAGGATTGTTGCCAAAGCAATGCTAGAAGCATTGATCTATACATGGAATTCCACTTGCCCATTTGGGTATACCGAGATAGGGGCAGTACTCAAATTTTCTTTGAGCATGTCAAAATATTGATCACACTCAAGATTGCAATTGAAGGCTTCATATTTCGCCAAAAGGGCGGTTATGCTTGCATAATTTCTTATAAATATGCGATAGTATCCAGTGTGACCCAACATAGACCATAATTGTTTAGAAATTGTGAGAGGGGGAATATTGAGGATGATTGCAAATTTAACAATATCCACTAGTACTCCTTCCCTACATACTATATGTCCTAGCATATTTCTGAATCGTACACAACAAATACACTTTTCCAGGTTTAAAGAAATGTGTGGCTCTTTGCAGTAATCAAATATCAATCAAAGCATGCCTCTGTGATCATTCAGAAGGATATCCAATGTCTATTCATCCATATACACTTCAATAAATTTATGAATAAAGTCACAAAATGCAAAAATAACTTCAAAGTGTCATGAAGCCACTTGGGCTTCCTCTTCTCTGAAGTATCACCATGTGGAGGGGAATTCTCCTCCTCAATCCCACCACCCGAAGAGTGTGTACTTGAATATGATCTTGAGGTAGTATGTGAACCAGTAGACTAAGAAATAGTACCCTTTGAACCAACAACCCGAGGACCAGTTGATCTGGATTACATTGAGAATGAATTGAGATAAAAACAAAAATATAGCAGAGAACACAAATATATAGTGAAACAAAACTTTTATTAATGAATAAGATAGAAAACAATTATAGAACACAAACTGGAAGAATGGGGTAGTTTATATCTAAAAAGAAGAGATGTTGGCTATGCTTCATTCACAACAAGCTTTACATCACACTCCATTGCATGCTTAAAGGGCCTCCTTGATGCAGGAGCATCACTCCACCTCAACAACGCGCCAACATTCCATCACATCATCGTACATTTTAGAGAAGGAGAGGCATTGAACCTCCCATTTTTAAATTTGAAATATGATCCTATGGGGATTTACGTTGTAAGGATGTAAGATCCAAGACATGCCTTTGTACAGGTAGTGGATAGGGTTGCCTTAAATGGTTGAGTGTAAGCAGGCCTATATTGTAGTCAGGTCTGGATTAACATTTATGTAATGAAGTCATAAGAGTATGGTGCCATAACTGAGACGATGATAGCACTAAGGCAATGGAGAGGATAAGATCGTAGAGCCCTCATTTTGTAAAGAGAGAGATATTTCTAGAGAGGTCGTATAGGAGAAGTAGAACTCGAGAGAGGTCTAAGAGAAGAAGTAGAATTTAGGATAGAGTTAGGATAGGAGAGTTGGAGAGAACTGGGACTCTATTGAAGTCTAGTTTTTGTAAACATATGTATATACACACAGAGATAAGAAAAAAACATTTTTTCCTGCATATAGTGTGTTTATGTATTTCATGGATGAATGTTGTGGATGTATGATAAATTTGATTTGCAGTAGGAAATAGATTTATTTTATCCTTGTTGAAGTTGTTATATCATTCTGGGCTCTTTAGGCTGTGCAAGGAGTGCACAACAAAACAATTGAGATTCTTTAGCCAGTGCAAGGAGTGTGCATATGAACTCTGTGGAGTCAGAAAGAATGTTCCAGGAGGGTGCACCAGGGTGATAAAAATATAAAGAGGGACCTCAAGGTTACTAAATACCTTAGAGGGGAAACTATGAAGAGGAAAAAATCTATGTCGAGTTTGGAAGGAGACATAGTTATTAAAAACTATGTAAGGAGAATCTCTACAAGGTGTGCATTGAGCAAGGAGAACACCAGGGGGGCAAGAAGAATTTCTTTTCAAGAAATCCTTTGGATCTGAGTTTTTTGAAATCCAAGAAACGCAAGGATTGCATGGGAAATGAAAATCTTCGAGGAGATCAAGCTCAGAAGGGATAACGCAAGGAGTGTGTGGGTGAAAAACTTATTCTAATTCCTAAATCTCAGAAGAGATAACGCTTTCAAAAGAACAAGTGATACCCAGAGTAGTCAGGTTCGCAGGAGAAATTTCAAAGGTAGAAACCTTTGAATGATGAAAAAATATTCCAAAGTAGAAGAAGTCAAAATCTCAGGAGGAGGAGTGAAAACAATCATATGATCGGTTGTGGAAGGGATCCTAGACCATTAGATCTATGTCCAATGAACTAAGGAAGCACAGAGGAGGGGAAAAGACCCAATCTGTTGGATCTGAGCACAGAGGATCAACAATCATTGGATCTGGAGGTAAATGCACAATACTTAACCCTTGTGTGCACAGGAGAGTGGACTTGTCAAAGTCCCGAAGTCCCGAAGTGAATAAGGGTCGTCCATCGTCTAGGGAGACAGGTGGGGAAAGACCTGAGTTTTTAGGTGAAAGCACTCTGGGAGGAATGAGTGTGCAAGAGTTGAAACTTCCAAAACCTGAATACCTGAAGTAGATAGAGGTCGTCATAGCAAGGGGGAGACACGTGTTAAGAGATCATGTGTTTTGGGTGAAAGGACTCCAGGAGAAATGTGTGCATAGAAGTTTGATACTCCCGAATCCTGAAGCACCGGAGAGCCGAAGAGCCGAAGCATTGAAGACCTGAAGACCTGAAGAGAATCTAGACTATCATATCCATAAATGACATGTGGTGAAAGATCGTGAACTGTGGGTGAAAACACTATGGGAGAACGCGAAGGAGAAGGGTTTGAAATCGTCAAATCTTGAAAAGCCGAGGAAGATGATAGTCATTGATATGGGTTGGAAAGTTGTCACCAGATCATGAACTGCGAAGGATCGTACTTTGGGGTTTTTGAGAAGTTGAGTTTCAGAAAGTTTTGAAGCGCCGAAGCCTGAAGCATTCAAGGCTACTGATCCCAAAGGGAGCACGTGGATTGTTGATAGTTGAAGGGATGCGTGGAGGATGAAGACTCACTCTGTTGGATAACCATTGGATCAGGGAAGACAGGTTTCAGACGATCCGACGCTCTGGAAGGATTCACTCCTGAGGAAAGAAAAGGGTGAAAGCAACAAAATCATGAAGGATATCTTGATCGTTGGTCGAGGAGGAGGTCGAAAGACTGTTCATCTGGTTGAGGATGCCAAAGTCTCGAAGTGGGAGCACAACCATTGATTGGGGAGGATACATGTCAACATATCTTCCACTTCGGAAGATAACCAATTTGCAGTGGCGAAGGTTTGAGAATTGATATTCCCGAAGGCTGGATTCATGGAGGAAATCCTAGCTATAGATTAAGGGGGACAAGTGTCAATAGATCTTCTACTCTGGAATATTATCACACAGGGAAAAGAAGGAGTTTGAGATTTGAGATTCCCAAAGGCCGGATTCATGGAGGGGATCCTGGCTGTAGATTCAGGGAGACAGGTGGTAGTTGATATTCCACTCTGGAAGATTACCATATGGAGGAAAGAATATATTACGAGTTGAAACTCCTGAAGGTCGAAAAGCTGGAATCAGCCATAGCCATTGATTTAGAGAGGATCTACGTGTTGATAGATCGTGCATATCTAAGATCATGTGTAGGAGGCATAAAAGGATATTCGATAGCATCTGTTGATCAAGAGGAAGTGTTGAGAGGCAAGAGATCACTGGAAGAGAAGGATTATGGGGCCATGACATGCTCAGACGTTAATTTTCCTTAAACGGGCTGCAATTGGAACCACAGTACTGCTAAGGGAATGCGTGGTGCCTTGTAGTGAATTGCGGGGCAAAAAGAAGGTTGGTCTAAAACCACTCTTTCCCATGCCCACAATCGCATATTTCTAAAAGGTCACATCCCAGGGTCATATGAAGGAAGGGGCTAATCAAAGAAGGACCTAGTGCCTAAACCTTAATGTTTTGGAATCACGCAAGAATAACTTGTGGGTTTGACAGAACCTGCATACAGGAGAAAAAGGCGTCTATGTATAATCGTTTTGGGTTCAATTAGGAGCTCTAAGAGTCGATCTGACTCAGACAAAATAAATATCCTAGACCATGAGGTCACAGAACCCTAGGAGGGGAGGGGGGCTGCATCAGGTGGTATCAAAGCATAATTTTGTTTGCAGATAGAGACAGAGGACAAAGCCGAATTTTGCCTACATATGTAGGCAAAGGGAGAGATTGTGACAGGAGATACTCTCATACGAGGTTGTATCAGAGATGGATTTTTGTATGTATATTTCAGGTGAGAGAGAAAGAGGAGGAGGCCATAATTTTGTTTGCATAAAATAGGCAAGAGGGAGACAGTAAAATGAAATAATACGATAACATCAAGTGGTATCATAAGTCAAAGTTTTCCTATAGAAAACAGGTGAAGGAAGCAGGGTACTGATGCTCTATGAGGATTTTTTTTGCATGTGCACAACAAAAAAAATTTAGACAGCCAGGTGAGATGTGAGAGAAGATGGAAAGATGTAGACTGATCCATAAGCTTGCCAGGAGGGCAGGTAGAAGGTGGAAATGGTTATTGAAGGCCATGAGCATGGTTGAAGAGAAGGCTGCAATAAGAAATGCAGTCTAGAGATGGATCTGGATCTCAATGAAATAAGAGAAAGGATGGAACAACTAGCATTGAAGATGCAGCAAGAGGCAAAGGTACACTAGAGGTACGAATGTCCTCTGAATAGGAAGGAAAAATGGCTTGTTCAAAATTTGTTGGCCAGAAAGTAGAAACAAGAGTTAAGAAGGTGGTTGAGGGAATTAGAAAACCTTAGTGACACAAAGGAGGAACATATTCACATCCATGAACTAGAAATTGGGAGACACCTCAATGATGAGGAGAAGGTGATATCAAATGAAGATCTCATAAAATGTCAGGTGGACAGAAATGGAATTTCAAGTTTCCAGGTGGGAAATAGAATGCAATCAGTGGAAGGTATCATATGATGCCAGAGGATCCATGCTAAAAGTTCAAATTTCCAAGTGGGCAATGAGATGGGATCAGTTTATCTCATAGACTTCCAGGTGGGCAGAAGACAAGTCCCAAATTACTAGGTGGGCTAGGGGAAAGAAATGAGATCGTCTGAAAGTCTCAGGTGCTCAAAAGTGGGTCCAGGTCAGCAAGGAGTACTGATAGGTGAAGATTCATGTGGATTTACAGACCATGTGAATGAATATGATGAGAAGTTAAATACTCCCACCATACAAGAGGAGGACCAGAGTATCATTCTGATTATTGGAGGGATCAGGACATTCCTACGAAACATCCAAGTAGAGGCGAGTGCACATTATGAAGGTGCAATAGTAGAAGAAGAAAGACATCCATTAGAATCTGTCAAAGAGGAATAAATGGAGAAGACACTGATGTCTATCCCAACAGAAGGAGAAGAGCATTCATTAGAATTGCTCAAAATTTGCAGCCAGGAAATTGAACAGGAGATGACTGTATCACTGGAGCCTATAGTAGAGGAGGAAATAGATAGCATGGATTTTTATAAGATGTATGAAGAACTGGAAGCCCGAGATAGAAGGGTAATGGTGCAAATATTTCACATCCGATAGGTCAAGTTGGAAGAAGACAGAGGAGCATACCAGCTAGAGGAACAACTAGAAGAAGTTGGACATGAACCAACATAAGAGGAGATGACATAAGCTAATTTGTCATAGGAGGAAGCTGAGCAGCAGCTGGGTGATGAGACTGCAGAACTGGAGCCTACATCATGGTTGCAAGATAATTCCACAAAAGAAGAATAAAACAATAAGGGGGGTCAATATGATCTACCCACTAGTAAGGAATATTTGTGACAAAGAAGATTGCATAAGGAGAGTCAACCACTGGAGTAGCTGGATAGGGTGATAGAGGAGATCAGGAAGTTGATGTTGAGGTAAGCAGAAGTAGTCAGCAAAGGGGTGTTGAACAAAAGAGATACTTCCATATTAGTAGGGAAGAAACAGAAGAAGAATCAACAAGAACAACAACAACATAGTTGGAGAGGAGCAGGAGGAAAACTCGAAAGGAAAGTTTGGGATCCGGGAGGATTTCAACACTGGATATGAGGACCTCATGAGAAGGAGCTCATGATTTTCACAGAAGTGGAGTATAATGCAGGAGCATCGCTCCACCTGAGCAAAGATCCAACATTCCAACACATCGGTGTGCATTTCAGAGAAGGAGAGGCATTGACCCTCCCATTTTCAAATTTGAAATCTGATCCTATGGGGATTTGTGTTTTAAGGCTATAAGATCCAATCGATACCTTTGTACAGGTAGTGGATAGGGTTGCCTTAAGTGGTCGAGTGTAAGAAGGCCTAGATCGTAGTCAGGTCTAGATTAACATTTATGTAATGAATTCATAGGAGTATGGTGCCGTAACTGAGATAGTGGTAGCATTAAGGCGGTGGAGAGGATAAGCTCATAGAGCCCTTGTTTTGTAAAGAGAGAGAGAGAGAGAGAGAGAGAGAGAGAGAGAGAGAGATTTGTAGAGAATTCAAATAGGAGAATCAGAACTCGAGAGAGGTCTGATAGAAGAATCATAACTCAGGATAGAGTTAGGATATAAGAGCTTGAGAGAACTAGGACTCTGTTGAAGTCCAGTTTTTGTAAACATCTGTATAGACACACAAATATAATACAAAAGTTGTTTCTCCTACATATAGTGTGTTTATATATTTCATGAATGAATGTTGTGGATGTATGATAAATTGCATTTGTAGTAGGAGATACACTTCTTTTATCCTCGTTGAAGTTGTTATATCATTATAGGTTCTTTAGGTTGTGCAAGGAGTGTAGAGAAGAACATTTGAGGTTCTGTAGCTAGCGCAAGGAGTGTGAATCTGAACTCTGCGGAGTCAGAAAGAAAGTTCCAGGAGGGCACACCAGGGTGATAAAAATATAAAGAGGGACCTCAAGGTTACTGAATACCTTAGAGGGGAAACTGTGAAGAGGAATAAATCTGTGTTGATTTCAGAAGAAGACAGAGTTACTCAACACTATGTAAGGAGAAGCTCTGTAAGGTCTGCATTGAGAAAGGGGAATGCCAGGAGGGAGAGAAGAATTTATTTTCAAGAAATCCTTCGAATCTGAGTTTTTCAAAATCCTAGAAACACAAGGAGTGCATGGGAGATCAAAATCTTCAAGGAGATCAAGATCATAAGGGATAAGGCAAGGAGTGCGTGGGTGATAGACTTATTCTAAGTCCTAAAGCTTAGAAGAGATAACACTTTCAAAAGTACAAGTGAGACCCAGAGTAGTTAGGTTCACAAGAGAAATTTCAAAGGCTGAAACCTTTGAACATTGAAAAATATTCCAAGATGGAAGAAGTAAAAAGTGCAGGAGGAGTGAAAACAATCGTCTGATTGGTTGTGGAAGGGAACCTAGACTTTTAGATCTATGTACAGTGAATGAAGGAAGTGTAGAGGAGAGGAACAGACCCAATCCGTTGGATTTGAGCGCAAAGGACCAACAATCGTTGGATCTGTAGGTAAGTGCACAAGACTTAACCCTTGTGTGCGTAGGAGAGTGGACTCATCAAAGTCCCAAAGTTTTGAAGTGAACAGGGATCGTCCATCGTCCAGGGAGATAGGTGGAAAAAGACCTACGTTTTTGGGCGAAATCAATTTGAGAGGAACGAGTGCATAGGATTTGAAACTCTCAAAACCTAAAGACCTGAAGTAGATAGAGGTCATTAGATCAAGGGAGAGACATGTGTCAAGATATTGTGTGTTTTGGGTGAAAGCACTCTAGGAGAAATGAGTGCACATAAGTTTGAGACTCCTAAAGTCTAAAGCTTCATAGAGCTATAGAGACGAAGCACTGGAGAGTCAAAAACCTGAAGAGAATCTAGACCGTCAGATCTATAAAGGACACGTGGTAAAATATCATGAGCTACGAGTGAAAACACTACGGGAGAACGCAAAGGAGAAGGGTTTGAAATCGTCGAAGCTTGAAAAACCGAAGCAGATGATAGTCATTGATCTGGGTTGGACATGTGTCAGTAGATCATGAACTTCGGAGGATCGTACTCTGGGTTTTTTGAGAAGTTGAGTTTCAGAAAGTTCCAAAGCGTCGAACCCTAAATAATTCAGGGTCGTTGATCCCAAACGAAGCATGTAGATCATTGATTTGCAAAGGGATGCATGTAGGATGGAGACTCACTCCGTTGGATAACCGTTGGATCAAGGAAGACAGGTTTTAGAGGATCCAACACTCTAGAAGGATTTAGTCCAGAGGAAAGTAGAGGGTGAAAGCACCAAAGTCTTGAAGGAGATCTCTATCGTTGAACGAGGAGGAGGCCAAAAGATCGTTGATCTAGTTGAGGAGGCCAAAGTCCCGAAGCAGGAGAACAGCCGTTGATTGGGGAGGATAAGTGTCAAAAGATCTTCCACTTCGAAAGATAACCATTCAGCAGTGGTGAGGGTTTGAGAATTGAGATTCCTGAAGGTCGGATTCAAATAGGAAATACTAGCTGTAGATTAAGGGGGACAAGTGTCGATAGATCTTCTACTCCAGAAGATTATCACATGTGGAAAAGAAGGAGTTTGATATTTGAGATTCTGGAAGGCCAAATTCTTGGAGAGGATGCTGGCTATAGATTCAGGGAGACAGGTGGAAACAAATATTCCACTACGAAATATTTCCATATGGAGGAAAGAAGATATTGAGAGTTGAAACCCTTGAAGGCTAGAAATCTGGAATCAACTGTAGTCATTGATTTAGAGGGGAGCTACGTGTCGATAGATCATGCAGATGTGAGATTGTGCATAGGAGGCATAAAAGGATATTTGATAACAGTCATTGATTGAGAGGCAGTGTCGAGAGCAAGAGACGATGGACGATAAGGATTGCGGGGCTAGGACATGCTCGTACATTAATTTTCCTCGAGCGGGTCGCAATTGGAACCACGGTATTACCAAGGGAATACATGGCACTTTGTAGTGAATTGTGGGGTGAAAAGAGGGTTGGTATAAAACCACTCTTTCCCACACCTACAATCACATAATTCCAAAAGGTCATAGCCCAGGTTCATATGAAGGAAGTGGATAATCATAGAAGGAGCTAGTTCCTGAAACTTAGTATTTTGTAAGTGCACAACAATATCTCGTGGGTCTGACAGAAGATGCACATAAGAGAAAAAGGGGCTTGTGTATAATTGTTTTGGGTTCAATCAGAATCTCGAAGAGTCGATCTGACTCAGAGAAAATAAAGATCCTATACTGGGAGGTTGTAGAACCCTAGGAGGGGAGGGGAGCTACATCACTCCTTCACCTCAATTATATATGAGAGAGTGAGAGGAGAACAATTTCGATAATGCATGTGGGATAAATTAGTCTAAGTTTATAAAATTCCATAGGCATATAAAATACTAAAACTTCCCGGGTTGTCACCCATCCCAGTACTACTCTAGCCCGGGCATGCTTAACTATGGATTTCTAATGGGATCCAGTGCATTAAAGCTATGTTGTAAGAATGTACATAAGACCACTAGGAATTCATTACATGATATGTGTAATTAACAAATGAATATGGAATTACATTCCATTCCCCATCATAGTTTATCAAAAAAATATTCTTGAAATGTTGATTCAGTGGAAAAGGTGGATGGCCACCAAGATCCACCTGGATCATTCCTCCCATGTTAGGAATAAATGGTCCCCATTGGATCAATTTCCCTCGGGAGATGGAGAAACTTATGCCGAATATGAACCTTGGTGAGTTTCTTTCCTTGTTGAAGTAGATGTATTTCTTTTACTTTTCCCATGGAAGGATGTAAAAACTTGTTGGAGGTATTGGATCTATTCAACATATCTAGTTCTATGATCTACCTTGGTCTGAGTGTGTGAGGACCATGTCAATGAAGATGCAACAAGAAGAACTATATCAATATTGGGGGCTAATGGTTGGAACCCCAAGCACATCTAAAAATTTCCATGATGAATAGAGCTATGTTGAACATATGGAAGACTCTCTTTCTATTTGTGCTCCTCTACAATGTTGTTGACCTACTTCTACTGGATAGATACATCTTAGGCTAAGGCTGTAGTGGTTGTAGTGACCTTTTTTTCACCATCTAACTGGATCGTGAAGAGGGAAAACTTTTTGGTATGAGAGATTACTTTGTGGCATTGTTTTTCTGAGATTTTTGAATTGGCAGTAGTTGGAGGTACCACTGGTACACTGTAGAGTTGACCTCCCAGAGTAAAAATGACATTGCGGGGCCAAGATTCATAGATAGCGTGACATTTCCACATATATGGTTTTCCTAAAAGAACATCAAATAATTTAAGCGGGGCAACATCACACACTACCTCATCCTTTACGGGATGTATTCCATAGGACATGCAATATTGTTGGATGACACAGATGTCTCATCCTCAACTCAACCATCCAATGGTGTATGGTTGGGGGTGTGGCATCATTGGAAAATTCAATATCTTAACAACCTTGGATGAGATCAGGTTCTTGTAACTCCCATTTTCAACAATGAAATGCAGTGGGGTCCCCTTTACCCACATTTGTGAGTGGAATAGGTTCTCCCCCTCCTCAAGCTCCTTTGGTTCTTCTGGTTATTTTGTTGTGGCTACTATGGTAGCAATGGGTTAAGCATCGATGATCTATTTCCCTTTATTGTTCTTTGAATCAGAGTCCAGGTCAGGTTTCAATTCTTTTTCTTTGAGCTCTATCACCAATGATTGTTTTGAGTGACATTCATCGGTGTTGTTCTAGGGGATATTGTGGAATTCACACCATGTTTTGGTGTCTTTCTTAGACTTCCCATTACCCTTATTTTCCTACGTCTTGGACTGGATCTCTTGAGGTTGTAATTCCTTTATTTTTCCTTCATTCTGTGAGTTAGGGTTTCCTTTTCCATGATTTTGTTGTGGTGTATTTTCAAATCTGAACTCCCTCTTACTCTGCTGCTTGAATTTCGGTCAATTTTGACTGCATATTGATAAGCATATCCTAGTGGGGATATGTCCAAGAAATTAATCTCTTTTTAGATGTACCTGTGTAGACCACTGCGATACTCCAAAACCAGGTGTCTCTCAGAGTCGTTGATACCCATATTTGAGCACAATCTATGAAATATGTTAGTGTATTTCGAGACTGTTGATCTCTTTTCTGACCCAAAGTTGTCCATCTCATGTATTGGTCATCATATTTTATGATAGGGTATAAATCCTCCTTTAGGGAATCTACAAAGGCCACCCAAGTGGGTTCTCTCCTAAATGGTGTAGATTCATCCATGGTGTACCTCTCCTAGTAACCTTCCCACCAAGCTCTGAGATGGGAAAGGGATTTACAGAGTGCAAAGGTGATCTTTTCACTGTCAGAGAAATTTTGGACTGAGTAATAACCTTCTAGCAAATTCAACCATTTTTCTAGAGCATCTGCATCTATTTGGACTTCAAATAAGGGGATATCAAAATTAACTTGCACCTTGAAGGGTGTCATGCCTTTGAAATGGTTTCTTATCAAATATTCCTCAGTCAATGCCATCGATAGTCTTCGAAGGATCTGAGTGAAGTTGTCCATCATCTCATTCCTCTGTCGTATGAGATCTTCCTTAAGAAATGTCTTGAAAGGATCTCATGCTTTGTCATCTCTCTTTTCTTCCACCATGGGAGGTCTCTTGGGCTAGCGAGAGAGGTTGTCCCAAAGTAAAACTAGATTGAGACCCAAATCTCTATACCTTGACTTCGTCAGGGACCTGCTCTAAGAAATGACAAGGAGAAGACTACTCTGATACCACTAATATAGATTATGCTCAGAACGAAATGAAACAAAAAAAAATATAGCAGAGAACACAAAAATATAGTGAAACACAACTTATATTAATGAATAAGATAGAAAAACATTGTAGAACACAAATTGGCAGAATGGGGTAGCTTATCTCTGAAAAGAAAGAGATGTTGGGTACGCTTCATTCACAAAAATCTTTACATCACACTCCATTTCATACTTAAAGGGCTTCCTTCACCTCAATTATATATGACAGAGTGAGAGGAGAAAAATTCCCATGATGCATGTAGTATAAATTAGTATAAGTTTATAAAATTCCATATGCGTATAAAATACTAGTACTTCCTGGGTGGTCACCCATCCCAATACTACTCTATCCTAAGTGTGCTTAACTATGGAGTTCTAATGGGATATGGTGCATTAATTCTATGTTGTAAGCATGTACATAAGACCACTAGGAAATCATTACATCATGTATGTAATTAACAAATGAAGATGGCATTACACTCCATTCCCCATCATAGTTTATCAAAACCACATGATTGAAATGTTCATTCAGTGAAAAGGGTAGATGGCCACCGAGATCCACCCATATCACCAGTAACCTGTGACCTTGTCACCTATGGACTAGTAGTCCCTAAAATAGGTGGTCTCAAACTATGTGTCACTGTACTCTGTAAAGGACTCACCAGTGTTTGAGGAGCTGACTTCTCCCCCTACTCCATAGTCCATGACCTATGGAAAGCTCTATCCTCCTCGAATATTGCATCCCGTCACACCATTTTGTTCCTCAAAGAGGGGATGTATATTCAGAAATCCTTCAAGGTTTCACTACACCCAACAAATATGCACTTGTCTGTTGTGGGATCTATATTTGTACTCGTCTCATAAGGGACATCTGAATAAGTAACTTAACCAAAGATCCTAGAGTGCCCCACCTCAGGATTCTTCCCATAGAAATCCTCCTCAAGAGTCTTGTTGATCCATATGGATATCGGTGGCCACCCACCTTTTCCAACTGGGTCAAAACAATTTTCTGGCAATTTTGACAATTTACTATTTTTAGAAGTTTTAACTTCCGGGGCCATTTTGAGGGCCTAAATGAAGGTTTTTCGCAATCGATCTCCTCAATGATAATCGAATGCATTATTGAGCCCCCAAAATGAATCTCCTCAGCGATACCTTTCCAATGGGATATCACACGCCTAAAATGAAGATCGTATGCAAAAGTTACGACCCCGAGAAGTTGATGTACTAACTTACCCAAATGGGGCCCACATGACTTTTGGCGCT
>CBVK0103194195.1:0-14022 GCA_900067695.1 Picea abies | reverse complement strand
GGGTTAGGTTTTTTGGATGTCTAGGGTTTTTGGCATTCTTGTTTATTGTAAAAAAGGCCTTCAGAGCCTCATTGTAATCTTCTTCTTGTGAATGCGCGCAACTGTCACATCTCTTCTCAGAGATAAGCTGCCATCGTTCCAGCAAGCTTGTTTCCGCTGCATTTTATAGTTTTAGCTTATTTCATTATTGAATAGAAAACCAATTTTAATGTATCTCTGTTATTTTGTGTTAAGCACCTATTAATAATCTACATTCATTTTTTTTTCTCATAAAATATGGATCAGTTGTATCAGAGTGGTCTACTCCTTGTCGTCTTAATGCATGTCCCCAACAAGATTGGAGTACAAAGAGTTGGGTCTTAAGCTTGTTTCTCTTGAGGACAGAAGCTCTCAAACGCCCAAGCGACCTCTCATGGTAGGAAAAAATAAATATGATGGGACAGGATATCCTTTCAAACTATTGATTGAGGAATCCCTCACGCAACAGAGGAATGAGATGATGGATAGTTTCGTGCAAATCCTTCGGCGGTTACCAACAGGCAACATATCTTCTTTGAATGGAGGCGCCACCCCCTTCAAGGTACAAATAAACTTCGATATTCCTATATTTGAAGGTCATATAGATGTAGATGTTGCAGGCAAGTGTTTGAATCTTATAGAAAGGTATTTTTCTGTCCATAAGTTTTCGAATAGAGAAAATATTACTTTTTATCTCCTCAAAGTCGTTCCCCATGTCAAAGATTGGTAGGAAACTTTCTGTGAGAAAAAGGAAATAGAAGAAACCTCATTATTTTCAGTCATGTCCACCTGGGAATCCTTCAAGGATGCTATTAGAGAACAATACTACCCTATTGGAAGTTATGACGACCTGTATACCAAATGGACCACACTGTGACAAGAAAGAGACCAAGTAGTGTCCGATTTCACAAATATCTTCCATACCTTGTGCACCAAGATGGGTATCAAAGATTTAGAGTGAAATCGGGTGCTCAATTATCATGGTGCTCTGCATAGATACATCCAGACTGAAATGGAATTTCTGGACATCTCATCCTTAGGCACGACCTACCGATATGCCGTCAAAATAGAGCAGAAGATCAAACAAAAGATGAAGAAATTTGGGATAGGGAACCCCTCACAACAAAAGCCAGGAAAGGGCAGCCCCAACCCATAAAACAAAGGACAGAGAAAATATGGAGAGTATCAAAAAAACCAATCCAAGCTGCAAGCAAAGAAGGACACCAGAAATACAAAGAAACATATCGGGAAGTGGTGCAACTTCTATAATAGCCCTTGGCATAAAACTACCGACTGCCGCTCAAAGCAGTCATTGGTGGCTAAAGTGAAAGCCTCTGAATCAGATGCAGATTCTGACTCTGAGCCAGAACCATAAAGGGGAAGATAGATCATTGACGTGGAACCCAGTGCCATAATTTCTACCACCAAGCTCTATCTTGGTGAACCAGATGAGCCAGAAGAAGGAGAGCGCCTCTTCCATTCACGGATGTGGGTAAAAGGCACCCCACTACATTTCATCATTGATAGAGGTAGTAAGAAGAACCTCATCTCAACAGAGGTCATCAAGAGGCTTGCTCTGCCAACAACGCTGCACCCACAATGCTACACCATTGGATGGCTCTGCCAAGGAATCGATCTCCACATCAACCAACAATGTCAACTGTCGTATAGCATCAATCTCTCCAAAGATGAGGTATTATGTGATGTTTCTCCTCTCGAAGTTTGTGATGTTCTTTTGGGCCAACCTTATTGATGGAAACATCATGTTGTATATGAGTCTAGGCCTCGTAGTGTTATTATTACTTTGAATAGGAAATTGTACAGGATACCCAAGGCAATCCCACCTAGTGCTATTTCCTTGATCTCTGCTAAGAAATGCAGGAAGGTCATCTCTCATATGGGGAAGTTTGTCGTCTTCATGATTCACTCTCAGAATAAGCGAATGATCACAACCACATCCAGGGTCTTTGTGGTCGACCTCTCCACATAGCAGAAGAAAGTAGATAAGGTCGTGGAGGAATACTCAGATATATTCTCCTCACCTACAGGGGTACTTCTGCACTGCCAGGTCAAGCGCCCCATCGATATGAGCCCTAGTGAACTGCTTCCTAATGGGCCAGTCTATTGCCACTCTTTGTTAGAGAATGAGGAGATCACGCAACAGATCCAAGAACTGCTCCACACGGGGAACATCCGTCCCAGCTCATCACCTTGCAGGAGCGCAATCATGCTAGTATAGAAGAAATATGGAACCTAGCGACTCTGTATTGATTACCATCTTTCAATAAAATCATAGTCAGAAACTGGTACCCGATTTCCCGAATCGACGACCTCCTTGATCAACTCACGGGGGCCAAATACTTCAGTAAGATTGATCTGAAGTCTAGCTAGCACCAGGTCCTGATAGAACAGACAGATGTATGGAAGACCGCCTTCAAGTCAAAGGAAGGCCTTTTTGAATGGTTGTTCATGCCCGTTGGTTTGAAAAATGATCTAGCCAATTTCATGAGGATGATGGACGATATCCTGTGACCATTCACCAATACTTTTGTAGTGGTGTATCTGGATGACATTTTAATTTATAGCAAGACTTGGGTCAAACACTTGCAGCATATTCAGCAGGTTCCACACACCCTGCAGCAACAAAAGTTATACGCCAACTTGGAAAAATGATCCTTCGGCATTGACAGGGTCCATTACCTAGGATACATCATTTATTAGCATGGCATACATGTGGATCCAACCAAGATCCAAGTCATCCGTGACTGGCCAACTCCAACAACACTCAATGATCTTCGGAGCTTCTTGGGCCTTGCCAATTTATACCACAGGTTCATTTTGGGATTCTCCCATATTGCATGGGCCCTCAGCCAAATAAATAGGGGTGGTGGTAAGGAGAAATTTGCGTGGGGATGGTACCAACATCAAGTGTTCAATGATTTGAAAAAGCACTTGTGCTTAGCCCCAGTACTTTCACTACCAGACCTGCAACATCCCTTTGAAATTGAGACAGATGCTTCATAAAATACTATGGGCACCGTTCTCACTCAGAAGGACCACCCCATGTCCTATCATAGTGAGACAATGTCAGATACTATCCGTAAGTACCCTACTTACGACAAGGAAATGCACTCCATTGTACAAGCCTGCCGCCAGTGGAGACATTACATTCTTGGGAGGGAGAAAGTCATCCACATTGATCATAAGCCATTGCAGTTCATGCAAGCATAGGGAAAATTGTAGAATGACCACCATCGAAAGTGGTCCACATAGTTGCAGCAATTCCACCTCAACATCAAGTATAAAACAGGAAGCACCAATCGTGTCGCTAATTGCCTCAGCAGACCGCCAGTCATGGCACTCACCACAGTGCTATAATCTTGTGGTCATGATACATTTGGATGGCCCCAACTGTATGAGACAGACCCTGACTTCGCCACCACCTACCAAATGTTGGGTGCAAACGCAGTTGTCGATAATTTCCATCTTCAGGATGGGTTGTTGTGTCGTCTAGGCCATATTTGTGTTCCATCAAGTGAGCGAGCGAAGTTGATATGGGAATCCCACTACAGTCAAGTGGTAGGACACTTCGACATCGAAAAGATAGTGGCGATGCTACATAAAGATTTCTACTGGCCGAAACTTTGACAGGAGGTAAGAAAGTATATCAGGTCCTGCAATTCCTGTGTTATTGCGAAACCGACCACTAAGAAACAGGGCCTGTACACCCCTCTTCCTACTCCTAACAGGCCATGGGAATCCATCTCAATGGACTACATGTTGGGCCTCCCATCCATCAAGAAGGGAAATGACTATGTTTTTGTGGTTGTTGATCGCTTTTCTAAGATGGCAATTCTGGTATCTTGCGAGGTGGGATCTATCTTTGTCCTCGTCTCATAAGGGACATGTGAATAAGTAACGTAACCAAAGATACTAAAGTGCCCCACCTCAGGATTCTTCCCATAGAAATCATCCTCAAGAGTCTTTTTGATCCAGATGGATATCGGTGGCCACCCACCTTTTCCAACTGGCTCAAAACAGTTTTCTGACAATTTTGGCAATTTACTATTTTTAGCAGTTTTAACTTTTGGGGCCATTTTGAGGGCCTAAATAAAAGTTTTTCATGATGGAGCTCCTCAATGATAGTCAAATGCATGTTTGAGCCCCCAAAATGAATCTCCTCAGTGATACCTTTCCCTGGGCTATCACACGCCTAAAACGAAGATCGTATGCAAAAGTTACGACCCCAGGAAGTTGATGTACTAACTTACCCAAATGGGGCCCACATGACTTTTGGTGCTTCATCTCCTAGGGATAGGTTTTTGGATGTCTAGGGTTTTTGGCATTCTTTTTTATTGTAAAAAGGCCTTCAGAGCCTCACTGTAATATTCTTCTTGCGAATGCATGCATCTGTCACATCTCTTCTGAGAGGTAAGTCGCCACCATTCTAGTAAGCTTGTTTCTGCTGCATTTTACAGTTTCATCTTATTTTGTTATTGAATAGAAAACCAGTTTTACTGTATCTTTGTTATTTTGTGTTAAGAACCTGTTAATAATCTGTATTCATTTCATTATGCTCATAAAATCTGGATCACTTGTCCCCCAAGATACTGGGTGGACTCTAATTCTTTAGATAAACTGTAGTGTTGCAAGCCTCAACCCAAAGAAAGTGGTATCCCCTGATCATGTAACATGGATGTCACAACCCCAACAATATCCTTTCTCTTTCTCTCAGTAACCCCATTCTTTTATGGGTTGTAAGGAACTGTCGCTTTTCTCTTAATTCCATCCCTAGAAAAAAATTCACTGAACTCATTAGAGGCATACTCACCCCCATAATCAGATCTCAATACTTTGATCTTCTTCCTAGTTTGGTTCCCCACGAGATCTTTGAACTCTTGGAAATACAGGAAGACCTTTCCTTTGGTATTCATGAAGAAAATACAAGAATCCTAAGAGAATTCATCAATGAAAGTGACATAATACAAAAAACCAATCAAAAATGAAGAAGACACAGGACCACATACTTTAGTATGAATCGCATCAAGAATACATCTACTTTGTTGTCACGACATGGAAAATATGTCTTGGCATACTTCCCAAGAGCACAACCCTTGCACACTTCCTGGTGATGTATATTAAACTTTGGCACTCCATTCACAAACTCTCTCAATATCCTTAGATCCCCATGGTTCAAATGGGTCATCCTCCTATGCCATAAATCAAAAAGGTCATGGTTGTTGGTACTATGCATCAATGCTCTAACAAGCTAAAACATGAGCTTGTACAAATTCTCATTTCAGATCCCAATAACTTTGGCCGAAGTGATACACGATCCCTTGCAATACAAGAGAACATGCCCATCATGGAACAATACCTCATATCCCTATTGGCGCAGGCCTATTTTGGGTGCAAGCCTAATTTTGGAAGAGAAGGTCTATTTTTTGGAGCGCACACCTTAGGAGGTAGAAATGAAACATGAAAAAAAATAAGGAAAATCAACATGCAGGAGGAAAAGCAATGTGGTGTGCATGTAGACAATCCTAACCATGTTAGGGTTAGGGTTTTTGACAAGATTGTAATGACTATAAGCCAATAGAGTAGTATAAATAAAGACCTGAGAGGTTTAGGTTAGGGGTTCATGTGGTAGTTATTGATTGTTGTGAGTTTTGTTATGTTTATTGTGGTAGAGCTAAATAAGTTAGTTTTTTATGGTTAGGTTAGAGGCTCTGGATCTTTGTGTGATCTAGTCAGCCTCCCAGAGGGTACTTACCCTCCTTTTGATTGTAATCCTGAAGATGTAATGCATGCAGTGCAGATTTTATAACACAATGAATAAAAGAGCAGAAGAGCCAGATATTTGTATACATAGCCCCAGGAGGGGGTGAACCATGGTAAAATTTTGTGTTCAATGTGTTGTGTGGGATTTCTTTTACTATTATGTTAATCATTAGTTAAAGAATGAATGGTTAAAACTAACTATAACAACATGCATGCATATGTTAATGATGAATGAATCCTATAAGTATATGAATGATAAATGATGATGATGTATAAGGGAAAGAATATAAACACATTCCCCACTCCTTCCTAGACTACAAACACTTGAGTATTGTAGTCCCCCATAAATCTATCTCAGGTGAGACTGCACTATGCACTCTGTGCACAATGTTTCCTTCTGGTTTACCAATAGGGAGAATTGTTTTGAGGGTTTTGCTGGAAACCTATTTGAGATTAGAACCTGGGTCAGCCCAAGTAACCAACAAATGGTTATGTTGCTAGATGGATCTGTACAGGATTAATTGGATGGGATATGTGGAAGAAAAGTAAGGAGGATGAAAGCATATAAGGGAATGTTCAGGCCATGGAATCCAACAAAGGCAGAGATTGAAATATAGTTGAGGACAAAGGAAGTCGAGTTTGCGTAGAAGGACAACATAAACCCTAGGTTGACACTGTGCAAATATCTCAACAAATATGTGTTTAGAGACTTGCATGAGGTATTTTTCTGTGATTCCCACATCTGTTATAGGAGTGGTTATTGAGGTTGAAGGACAACCATCCTACAAATTGGATCAGACAACTACAGTGGCATCTAGTGGAGATCGTGTAGTTACAACAAGTTAATAACAAATTTACATGCGTAGCATATTTCTGGTTAGACAATATTATTGCAGGGTTTATCACCGAATTTGCAGTAGATACTACGAAGTCCTACATTGCTAAAGAGAACGATTTTCTGAAGGGACCCAGAGGTAGGTACATAGGATCATTGTATAATTCAATCAAGATTTTATTGTATGACATATGTGTGATGACCATGGAATCAAACAACTAAACTTCCCTGCACGCATGGGGGAAGGGGGGAAGCACTGACAAGATGTTGAGTTGAGATATGGACATGGATATGGATGAGGGGAAGAAAAAGGAGGCCATGGACCCAATCATGATGGAATACGACTAGATAAATAATATAGGTGAAAAAGCTAGAAATATGCGCAGCGGTAGACCTTACAATATAAGATGAATAATAATAAGAGGGCCATAGCCAACATAGAGGGCTTGGAGAACGATAAAGAAGAGGTAGAGGATATTTAGGTTATGGAGTAGATTGATGAAATCATGCCCGTAACATATGAAAGGAAAACAAGAGGTCTAGGGTCAGGAACAGAAGGCAGAGCTCCAGTCCAGATCACCATTAGTGTGGAACCTACAACCCCATGTACAACTAATACACCTGAAAGAACACATGCATTTAGAAAATTGAAATTTAGTGGAAGAGGAGCAATAGGATAGGGGTCTAATCAAGGATAGTCAACTAGGGGAGCAAGCTTAGGAAGAAACAACCAACTATAAACACCATGCAGAGGAAGTATTTCAACACAGTTCAGAATGGCAGGACAAGATCCCACAATCAGATTACCATAGTTTCGGGGATATGCATCAGAGGACATTGGAAAGCATTTATTCATCTATGAAAATATTTGGGAAACAAATAAAATCATAGACAAATATACAAAACTTGCATAGTTATCTATCACACTAAGAGACTGTGTGTTGGACTGGTACATGAGCCTTGATGTAAACAGTCCACAAGGAGTACCAAATACTATCGCAGAGGTGGAAAAGATATTGGTAAACGAGTTTCAGAAGCCAAGCACAAAATAACAGTACATGAATGAAATGATTTAAATCAAGAAGAAACCAGGTGAGTCTTTTTGGGAGATTTATGATAGGTTCAAATGTATGAAAGGTAAGTTGAAGTATTCAGTTACTGACATGCAACATAGGTAGTTATTTGTGAACTCATTGTTACCACACTTGAAGTATCCTTTGAGACAACAAAATTTCCAAAATCAGGCAGAGGCTCTGCAAGCATCCATGCAACTGGAATAAAACCAATATCAATAGATATATCCAACAATAGAGGAGTTGAAGGAGGATCTAAAGAATGTGACATTTCAACTGAACCAAAATAAGGGAAAAAAGAAAAGAGAAGTTGTTTGGTATACGCTATGCAGGACAGAAGGACATGATAAGAATGAATGTCCAAATTTTGCATAGTACTTGGTAGTAGGGGTTCCAAACCCCTTTCCAATAGGAGGACCATGGTGTGATATTTTTAAGACACATGGGCATGATCCATATCATTTCCCAATGATGCAGAAGTATAAGACAGTACCAAAAAGTTTGTATTGTAATTTTTGCAAATCAATGGGTCATGATGATAAGGATTGTAGAATGATGGAATTGATGAGAGAAGGAAATTCAAAAACTTATAGGGTGCAATGAGAGATGATGACAGGGTAATATGCACCACAGTTCAACCAGGTGCCACCACCATTCAACCCTGCATAGCTGTAGTAAACAATGCGTAGCCATAGTATAACCATGCATAGTATAAGCAAGTACCCCAATACAATGCACCACGAGGAGATAAAGGTGAAGGAAGAGGCAAAGGAGGATTTGGGTGAGGTAGAGGACTAGTAGTGTGCTAGAACTGCCCAAAACTAGGAAAATATGCAAGGGATTGTCCACTTCCACCTACGACATGTATGTATTGTCACATAGCATACCATGGCACATAAGAATGCCCACCACTATTGGAAAAGATTCAGGAGAAAAGGAACCAAAAAAATAAACAATATCCAACAGATTTCTACAAAAGCTGGGGATGATGGGAAAAACATCAATATCGTTAATCGAGGAGGAGTGAAGACAAGAGCTGATGCAGCAAACAAAGATCCATCTCAACACCAATGGGTAAAGAATAATAATGAGCCACAGAAGTATTTTGACGAGCAAAAAGAAAAGGAAACATTTAAAGAGTCTAGACATGAGCTTCTCAAGGAAAACATTGCATCTACATCAGTTGTGCAACAAAACTCAAGAACCACCAATGTATGAGATGCCATCTTCAATGGATCACACTAGTAAAGGACAAAAGTTAGAGAAAGTAAGTACCATAAAGACTTGTATGCAATCCTATGTTAAGTTATGAAATGATCCATCCTTCGTTAAGGTCTTATATAATCTGCTAGAAAGATGTAACACATAGGTAGAAGGGAAGTTAGATCATAAAATAGTTGATCATCTCCATACAAGAAGAAGAACAAGTAGGGAATTCAGGATAAATGCCAACATTGGGGATTTCAACATGGGAGATATCATACTTGATTTAGTCTTTGAAGTAAACGTCTTGCCAAAGAAAACATGGAAGTGGATGGGGGGACCCACATTAGGTTATTCACCTATCCAGTTGAAACTAACAAATCAACACAGAGTGTTAACAATTGGAAGACATAAAGGTGCGACAATAGATTTGGATGGAGTGCATATTGTGGAATATTTCAAAGTAATAGAGATAGTATATGGTATAACACCTTACCCAACATTACTGCGATTAGATTGGGCATTTGATAACCAGGATGTGATCAACCTGAAGACAAGGAAAATGAATTTTGAATCAGGTGAATATAGTTTTATTGCACCATTGGATCCTTCAGAAGGAGAAAAGTTTGTAGAGGTAACATGTTTGTATTTGGAATAAATAAATCAGTTATACAGAACCACTACATGAGAAGAAGATTATATCAACCCAACTGTAGATGGGGTACTCAACTGGAGAAGCATTATATCATGTTCTTTGGAATCACACATAGGTTTGGAGAATTGCCAACAAAGAGTACATTAAGTCTCTATAAGAAGGTGTGCAAGAATAAACTATGCAGTAGGGTGGGTTGGTACAAAGATAAGGGTGCCTCCTAGTTTTCATAGGTTGAACGACTTAGAGGAATTCTTGAAAAACTATGAGGAGGAAGTTTTGGAAAATTAGAGGTTGTTATCCCTAGATATTAAACTCAAGAAAACACTTGCAAGATGGTGGGGTGTGCACAAAGAAACAATTCAGAATTGGTATCATTGTAAACGACTACTATGCATTAGATTTGGAACATAACAGGGGAGCAATACAGTGCAGAAGTATGATGGGCGAGCAACTCCAGTTGAGAACCTAGAGAAATGCAAAACACAATGGAGGATGACACCACCAAAGGAATGGGTTGATCACTTCATTCATACATTGGAAGGGATCCTAGGGAGTTGGTACATAGACTAGGAGATGCGTAGAGACACTACAAAATGGATAGTATTACAACATAACTTTGTAGTAATATTATCATTTGAGCATTAGAACCCCAACATTGATTCAACTCTGAAGATGATACATGGAGTGATATTTTTTGATGAACTAAAGGTTGAAATTATAATGTCAAAGAGGAAGCACTAGATGAAGATGATCCACACAACATTCAAATCACATATATTGAAGGAGAGAGGGAGGTGAAAGGTCCATCTCTCGAGTCAAAGACATTTTCTTCACCAATCAAAGTCAATAAAGTCAACATTGGGACAAAAGAAAATAAAAAATGGAAAGCATTGGAGACTACTAGGATGAGCAGACGCTAGAAAGGATAACACATTTATTGTGCTAATATAATGACCTATTTACCGCAACCTTTACAGAGATGAAAGGAATAGTAGGTGAGCTAGGTGATATGAAGATACCCCTAAAATCAGATGCTAGACCAGTCAGACATAGACCTTATAGGATGAGTCTAGTGTGTAAGCAGAAAGTGAAAGAAGAAATTGACCAAATGTTGGAAGTTGGTATCATAGAGGTAGTGGAGGAATTTGAATGGATCAGTCCCATGGTAGTCCAGGAAAACAAGCAAGGGGGGATCAAGATTTGTGTAGATTTGAGGAAATTAAATGATGATTTCTTACATGATCCTTTACCCACCCCTTTTATAGATGATGTCTTGGAGAATGTGGGAGGCCAGGAAGAATATTCATTCACATATGTATTCTCAGGTTACCATCAGATCAAAATAGCTCTAGAGGAAAGGTATAAGACTACCTTTGCTACAAAATGGGGATCCTACCAATATACAGTCATGCCCTTTGGAGTGAAGAATGCACCAACTATATTTTCAAGGGTGGTCATAGCTTATTTTAAGGAGTTTATACATTAATTTTTAGAAGTATATTTGGATGACTGGACTGTGTTTAGTATTTTGAAAGATCATGTAGAATTTTTAAGACTAATGTTGGAAAGATGCAGACAATGTCAGATCTCACTAAACATTAAGAAATGCATTTTTGGCACACCTTTTGGGATACTGTTGGGACATATAATGTGGTAACATGGTTTACTAGTTGACCCTGCTAAGATTGTTGTAATTGTGAAATTACCACCACCAAAGTCAGTGCGCGAGTTAAGCACCACACTCAAACATACAGACTACTACATGAAGTTTATAAAGGGGTATGCACAAATTAATGCACCGGTGGAAACATTGTTGAAGAAGGACACCCAATTTCAATGGAATGAGGATTTTTAGTAAGGATTGGATACTCTAAAGGAGAATATAGTGAAATCACTTATATAAGTGTTCCCAAATTGGGAAAATACATTTCATGTGCATGTATATGCATTAGTAATAACACTTGGATCAATTCTAGCGCAACTAGGAGCAGGGGACTTAGATCATCCTATAGCCTTTGCGAGCAGGAAGTTATCAAAATATGAGTAGAATTACAACACCACAGAAAGAGAAAGCCTAGCCATGGTGTATTCTCTTTAGAAATTCAGACATTATTTATTGCGAAAGCATTTTAAAATGTTCATAGATCATTTTTCCCTCAAATATCTAGTAAACAAGCTAGTGTTGGGGAGGAGGATTTGTAGATGTTTTTTATTATTCCATGAATTTTAGTTCGAAGTAATAGAAAAAACCGAGAATCTGAATGCAGGACTTGATCACTTGTCAAGAGTAACCAATGGATAATAACCTACTAACTTGGAAGAAAAATTCCCTGATGCATAGTTATTTTCAGTATAGGTAGTTGATGAATACTTCACTGATGTCACTGAATTATTAAGTATAGGATTTGCGCTACAAGATTTTAGTACTACACAAAAGAAAAACATGGTATTCAAAGTTGTATACTATCAACTCATTGCAAGTCATTTATATTAGATGGGCATAGACAACATTTTGGGAAGGTGTGTATTGGAACATGAACAACACAGGGTTTTAGTAGAAGCTCATGAAGGTATAACTTGAGTACACTATGAAGGAAAAGATATTACACAGAAGGTATTGCATGCAGTTTTATGATGGCCAACAGTTCATAAATATTACAAAGAATATTTCTAGAACTATGATGTATGTCAGATGGTTTGAAAACCCAACAGGAGGGATGAGATTCCCCTAAGACCACAAGTAACTCTTTAGGTATTTTAAAAATGGGAAACAGATTTTGTCAAACCTATTAATCCACCAACAAGAAGATTAGGAGATAGATATATCATTATTGCGATTGAATACTTAAACAGAAGGGAAGAAGCAACACCAGTCAAATATTTCATAACAGAGACAACAACAAACTTCTTATTTGAGCAGGTGATCACAAGATTTGGATGTCCCAGGATTATGATGAGTGACCAAGGCACCCATTTTATTAAAAGTACCATCAAGGCTTTGAGTGAGGAGTTTGAAGTCTATAACTAGAAGAGTACACCATATCATCCTCAAGAAAGTGGGATAGTAGAAGCGTTCAACAAGATTTTGGAAATGCTTTGATTAAGATATGCAATGTTAACAGGGATGATTGGGATTTGAAAATACTAGTAGTACTATGGGCATATAGGACCACATGTAATAAGTTGACAGGACAAACACCATTCAAATTTGTGTATGGAGAAGAAGTAATGGTTCCATTAGATTTTTTGGTACCCATTATGCGTGTAGAAACAATTACCAATATGACAAAATGAGGATAAGTACAACAAAGGTTAAGGAAACTGTTGAAAATGGAAGAAGATAGGATTCTGGAAGGATTTCACCAAGAGGTATAGAAATAAAGGGACAAATCCTGACATGAAAAACACATAAAGAAGAAGATATTAAAGGAGGGAGACATAGTTCTTCTCTATGACTACAATTTTTTGCAACACCTTGGTAAGTTCAGAATGCATTGGCTAGGGCCATTTGAAGTAAATACTGTCACATATGGAGGATCTATGCAACTAAAGGAATTGGGAGGAACATGACTGAAAGGAATGGTAAATGGTAGTCGATTGAAACTATACAGGGACAGTCGACCTACTAACTCTTAATAGTTGCAACACAATGATGAAACCATGTATATAGTGTACTATAGTAGATATTAGGAGAGAAAAACTTATAAAAATATAATAAAAAGGATAAAAAGAAGAAAAAGGAATACAAAAACAGAGAAAGAAGAAAAATACAAAAAGAGGAAGAAGTTGGTTGAGTGGCGGGAAAGTGGAAAAAGTCACGCACAACAACTAATGCGACAAAATAGAGAGACAGTGCACATGAAAAATTGGTCTTGGCGCAAATCCACGAAAAAGATGAAATATACAACCAAAATAGTTATGACCGGGTCTATAAAGTGTGGAAAGCACGGGTTAGATTGACACTTAGTTATTTTTTAGCACAGAGCGAGATAGAAGTGTGTGACCTAGGTGTAATTGTGCAAATAAGAGAGCAATTGTCCAAACCACATACAACATGACAACACCAAAGTTTGGCACTCCAGGGAAATACGTATAGGTTACTCGAGAGGGCCAAAGGAGGAAGGAAAGGATGGCAGAGCCCTAGAATTTTGTCGAGATGGAATATTTTACGACCTTAGAGATAGAGTCACTTAGTTCGAAGACGTTCGAGGAGGAAAAATTGAGAGAGAAACAAGGGTAATAAGATGATAGAGAAACAACGATAGAAGGCTAGCTTGTTGTCGAGCATAAAAAAAGGTGAAACTATTGTAGAGGACATGCTCAAGAAAGTGCCTAAATTAAGGTACTCAAACCATGATGTTGGCGATGCAAAAAAGTTCCTAGAATTGGCTGAGGAAGCTTACTTAGTGATGCAGGAGCATCCGCGGCAGGAGCATCCGCGCCTCGTCGTGCGGGCC
>CBVK0103194157.1:0-16395 GCA_900067695.1 Picea abies | reverse complement strand
CCAAATGAAAATGTCTCCTTGGTATATATAGGAGACTAGGAGGTACAATTACAACTAATGGAATAAAGAAGAAATAAATAAAATAACATTAATAATGTAATATGCCCCAATTAAGGGGCAATGAGCCACCCATTCCTTGAAGTTGTCGAGGCCATTATAGTCCCATACAATTTCGAAGTCGCTTTCCCTTTTCCCAAATTCATATGTTGTTGTGCATAGTAGTATTCACGGGAAGAGAAAGTCATCGTCAATAAAGAAGGGTCAGAGGTCTTTTGTACAATAGAGATTATATCAATTTGAGGTTCCCTTGACATACCAGATTCCTTCTCCACAGTGTCTTAACCATTCGAGGAAGAAGAGATAAATAGGGTTTACAGGGAGTGTCCATCAGAAGTCAAAGATCTATTTTTACAGAAAACTATCAAACCAGAGCATCTTTCAGAAAGTTTTTCTTTTCTAATGAGTTTGAGTATCACGGTTATTGAGGTCCAATGGGTTTGTTCCTTACTGAGTCAAATTTTAGGGTTAGATAATGACAAGCATGTGGTCAAGGTCATGTTGGGTTTCTTGTTCAAATTTTTCCATTCAATGTCTAGTTTGTCATTCTGTGCCAGTTTTGACCAGTTCATAGCTGACAATATCCATAAACATCTGGTGAATTTTCGCTCTATGAGACATTTCATATATTACACATACTTGTAGAATATTTTACTGGAAACAAATAAGAGAGAATTTCCTGAAGAAACATTCATATCAAATGAATCTAAGAGTATCACATTGCTCATCTTGATCAACAAAGTCATGTCCAGGGTTTACATTTTGATTTTCAATGCCAACTTACCAAGAGTCCTTGATGACATGAGGATCTATTTACAACCAAATCCAGAAAACAAAGTGGGGGACTGGGTACTATTCATGCATTCAAAAATGGTCTGGGTTTATGGTTGACATGAATCCCCTTACCTATTGCCTATTTTTATGACCCCTAGAGTCTTTTCCCTTGAATTCATTAGACAAAGAATCATATCAAAGACAGATCATTTTCTGAAATTGTGCAAAGCATCCAACCTCAAATTCCCTTTTATCATTGGACCCTTCATTGTCAAGACTAGATCATGCTTATCTCATATCCAAGAAAAGCTCAAAGAGTTTGGTTTTGAACAACTACATGGAAGGAGATATGATTCACATAAGATCATATCCAAGAGAATAATGATGAACAAACAGGCCCCTTATGAGCATGAACATGTTGAGGGTTTTGACAAATTGGAAAATCTAGAAGTCTGTGTTGATATGGAAGCGGTCTTGAACCTAGCTCAAAAACGACAAGTGGAGGCAACACTGCAATAGGCTCAAACATAGAAAACTCCTCAGAATATCATATTCAAAGTCCCCAAAGTAATTGTTTACAAAAAAAGAAGAAGTTCAAAGGCTATGGTCACCATTGATCAACAAACAGACCCTAAGAATATGCATATCACACAATCCCCATAGATAGTGGATCTAGAGGAGGAAGAGCCTAAAGAATAGGTGAATATGGATATTGTTGAGAGTGGTACCAACACTATAGAATTTGAGAAAGGAACCAAGCTCCAAAGTGAAGGTAGCTCAAGAACTTTCAGCAACAAAAAATACATCTTTGATAAGACATATGGAGAATCTTATCAATCTAAAGAATATTTGGCAAACCAATATGCTGAGAAAGGAAACATGGCCATGGGTGAAATGAGGGATTTAGTCCCTAAAGTGGAAAATATTTCTCAGCACAAGTCTTCTCTGTTCATAGTAAGAGATATAGAGAAGAGGACATGTTGGTGTATATATATTCTTAGTATATTTTACTCATTTGTATGTCAATCCGAGATTCGTAATCAAAAGAGTTGTCACACTATATGTGCCAAAAATAGGTAACCTATCTATCTTTGTTGTATATAGCTCAATTAAGAAAAAATCAATATCATAACACTCTGTTTTTGGAATATTTGAACTCTTCAAACAACTTTAAACTTAGAAAATAAAGCTCATAGTAAAACTCTCAAACAAACACTCAATTTAAAAGGTTCTTTCTTAGATAACAATTTTGTTCATTATAGGCTCATGAAATGAAGAGATGAATTGAGACCTTTCTTCCTGTAGCAATTGAATAGCAATTAACAATTCACTCGATTTACTCTTGGAAAAAAACCAATCATAACCTAATCAATTCCAATCAAACCTTCCTCAATACAGGAGACAATCAATATGATTGAAAGACTTCATTACATGGAGCATGAAGGTTAGAGATGCAGTCTTATTGTTCCTATACCTAGTGAGAACAACACGATCATAAATTCAAAACAATAAAAATTTGTTATTTAATAATCCCAAACATCTATCCAACTTTCGTTGACTAAATATCACTCTAGAGAAACATAAATAGAATCATCTACTATGCCAAATGTATAACTATTCACTCACACCAATCCAAAATCAAATCTCTTTAGAAATTTTTATTATAGTTAGGAAATTGTATGCACTTAGAGTCATTTGCAACACACAACTATTATATTTGCACACTCACAGAATTAACTTATGTCACACAAAGACATATACAGGGAGGTTTACCTTGATTGGGGCGGTGGGCCCTTGCTGAGCCAACAAGGTACCTCTAAAGAAATCACAGACTAAACACTTCACCCACATCCATGGATTGCACAAAATAGCATTTGTATTCCTTCAATTGATCAAGTGAATTAGTAATTCAACATTTCATTTCCTAGCATAATAATGTATATCATTCTCTACTTATCTATCATCTATACAACATCCCTTTTAAAGAAGGTCAGCCATTACAATCAAGGTTTGAAGATAATTATCAAATGTTTACAAATTGTTACAATTGGTGAATCATATCGTATCTCAAGGAATGGACTTTATCCTCATGACACAAAGTGCATGAGTGATGAAGTCTATCATAGTCTTCAAACGATCCAAGGATACTTCCATCCAACTAATTTCTTGGAGCCATAGCCAGTGTACTCATTCAAAACATTAATCCTATAGACATAGGTTTAGTATTGGACTATCAAAGTAATATATTTGGGTACCGGATCAGCGCAATGGTGGTACTGAAATAGGCCCAGAGTTGGTATCAAATCAATGCAGAGGTGGTACCAAATCAATGTAGTTTTGGTACCAGATCACCGCAGTGTTGGTACCAGATCAGGTGACGTACCAAAATAGAATAGTTGTTTGTTTCATTACTGGACCAACAAAAGTACCAGATGAATCCCAAAGATGAGTATCGGATGAGGTGATGCCTTTTCATGAAGATTCTTAATAATAATAAAAGTAATTAGGAGCATAAACAATCAACCATTTAATCCCAATTAATCAAGAAATCAAACAAATCATGTTTTTAACATGGGTTATCTTTTTATTCATATGGATAAGGTCACAAGATAGGTTTGTGGAGGAAATAGACAACATATGCACATGTCAGGGGTAAAATTTATCCAAATAGAAGATAATATAAGGTAATAGAGGTGTCAAAATGGAGACTCAACATTTCCCCCATTTTTAAGTCGTTGTATGTCCTCATGCAAAAATGCCAAAAATGATACTCAAAACTTTGCAAAAATGAATTGTCTTTCATCCTGTCTGAACATCATTTATCTGGCTGTAGAATATTGAAACCAGAGGCCATGCTCCTAATATCCTTCTTAATCACCCTGGTGTATTGGATCAAATGTAGAACTTTGTTTAGTTTAGTAGGGACTTCTTCTTGCACATCCTGTAACCTTAGGTTATATTCTTTCAATTGTGCATTCTCTATCTTAATGTGCCTATGCAAAACTTGATACTTTGTAACCTCTTGTTTTAAATTCTCATTATATTTTGTAAGTTTCCCAACTTTAAATATCAATTACTTCTCGCTCAGGGAACTAACAAGGTCAGATATGGTTGCTTATTTAGTTACCTCCCCTCAGGCTTCCTTTTCATTTATTAAAACTCTTAAGGTTTTTGTTACTAACCCCTCAGTCTCATTAATCATTGCTCCATAGCCACTTTCCTTCTCTGGAGAATTAAAAATATCAATAGGTTCCTCGGGAAGAGAAGGCACATGTGGAACTATTATTAGTTTAGCCATGCTTCTTATAGTTATTTGTACAGGAAGTGAGGCTTCCTCATATTTGATGACAGGAGTGGAAGTCTCGTAAAAAAACTTCCTCCTCTTTGTTTTAGTAGAAGATATAGGCATGGGGACCTGTTTCTCCTGTACAGATTTGGTTTTCACCTTAGAGGAGTGAGGTGTAGGTTCTGGAGTTTGTTCTTGCTGAACATTCCTCATTTCCACTTTGGAGGACTGAGGTGTAGGCTCTAGGATTTGCTTCTTTTGTACCTTCCTCATTTTAAGCTTCCCCCTACTTCCACTTTTCACTTCAATATTATTCTCCATCTCACTAATCGTCTTTTGAGGAAAATCAATAGTTGCCTGAAGAGCACTATATGAAACTTCCTTTTGACCAGGTTTCTTCCCTTTTCACCTCTCACTTCATGGAAATTGATTTTTAGGGATCGAGGTTGGACTTGGTTCCTTATATTGGGAGGACATCTCCTTCCTGGATGTAGTGGGCTCCTCTAGGATTTGTTCTTCTATCACATCCTTCTTTTGAAACTTTTTCTTGCTCTGAATATTTAGTTCATAGGCCCTTTATAACTTTCTAACTGGCTCTGGTGATAATTCAATGGTTGCCTCAAGAGAACTATTTGAGCATTCACCTTTCCCAAAGTCCTTTCTTTGCTTCCTTTTAGATTTTGGAATCAGGGCTGGACTTGGTTTCTGAGATTGGGAGGTCCTCTTTTACTTGGATGCAGTAGTTTCCTCTATAACAAAGTTATCCTTGTCCAATATATCAATAGGCTAGGATGAACTAAGTGTAATGATAACTTCTTCACACCCTAACTTCTTCCCTTTGTTTTTATTTGTCTTTCTACTGGACCCCTCACTACATGCCTCTATTTCATGCTCTTGTATAGATTTAGAAACTCCTTCTTGAGCAAAATTTTGTTGGAGTTGTTTCCAATTACTGCCTTGTTTTCTCAATGCATGGAAAACCAATAATTTCATTAGACCATGGTGATGGATAATAGTTTCAGGTTTCTTGGATGATGATTTAACTCCTCTCACCATTTTATTTAGACTTGTCCAGAGGAAATGGGGAAAATCAATTTGTGGCCCTCCTTCAAAATCTGACAAAAGTTTTAAATGGTATAAGAAGGTCACTACATACCTCCCTTCGCAAGTGATAAATCTATGCAAACTAATGAGCATCATCCAATACTCTTCCTTAATACATCTTCAAGGAATACCTTTGGTTGAGTCGGGATCCTGATGCTCTAGCCTTAGAAACTTTTGACAAAGCTTTATGTCGACAATCACCCCCTTAAAATATTTCTCTCCAAAGGAAGGCAAGCATTAGATTCCACTATGGTGGCTTAGAAAATTGTTAACTTCATCTCCCCAAACTGGACACTCACTCTATCATAGGTCTGAGTAAAAAAAAGAGACACTCCCTAGTGATAGTATTTGAATTTTTGAAAAAAAGAAACCCAACCGACATGTTCAAATTTATCCCTACAAGCTTGGTATTCCTGTGTCTCCCTATATAATTGGAACACAGGTTCATGTCCATGAACCCCCATGTTGGCTTAAAGAAATTCTTACAGCGTATGATGCAATACAGAAAAGAAAAAGGGTTTAGTAGTGGAATAGGGCAGCCCATGATGGAGTACCGGAAGGGGATAGAGTATGAAAATGGTATGAAGGGACAGAGCACAGTGTGAATGGTGTGAAAATAAAATAGGTAAATAACATTCATCTGGATGGTGAAACCATCTAGAGGAGAATTTATAAGTTAAAATTTGGATTTCAATGGTCACATCCATGGTAATGATGGAAAGGTAAGATAAGTTGTATTCATGAATAACTTAAATAATCATATGGAGGTTGGCATCAGATCATGTTCATGGTAGTTTTGGGCAATGATTACATGGGATGTGGTCATTGTGACCGAAATTCAAAAGTATGCAATCGTTTGATGTCATCATGACCGGAACGGAATCATGTTTTGACATGCATTAAGATGAGGCTTAAATCTTTCACATGACATGATGTTGGATCATGGCATGATGATGTTTATTCACTATATGAAACAAAAGTTTTGACCAAAGTGTTTGCGAATGAAATTGGTCTTGTTAGAGGCATAATTACCTCATACTCTCAACATTTCGAGTGCATATGAATGATTTCTATACAAGGATATGTATATGAGTAATTGCAGAAGTTCATGGTAGGGAGCATGCAATAATTGAGGAAAGGAGGATGCATGAGAGTAACCACATGTTTAATACATAATTAGTCTAATTCTTCAATAAAACGGGGAAAAATAGTGAGCTTATACCTCTTATTACTTGAAGCATTTATATCAAGAAAAAAAAAATGAGTATAGGATAAGGATTACCAAAACTTCATCATGAGTACCCGATAACACCTTAGTACCAGACCACTGCTTAGTATTGGACCACTGCAGAGAGTTGTTGTCGAACTGAACCAGCACATACCTTCTCCCTTAGTACCAGATGGACACAGGGGTGAATTTGTTGTAGTACCATATCAACGTAGAGTTTTTCCTAGTACTATATGAACACAAGGGTGAATTTGTTGTAGTACCAGATAAACGCGGAGTTTTTTCTAGTACCGAATAAACACAGGGGTGGATTTGTTGCAATACGGGATCAACACAAAGTTTTTCCTAGTACCAGATGATCATGGGTGAATTTGTTGTAGTATCGAAACAACATTGGTCTTCTCCCACAGTACTAGATGAGCACAGAGGTGAACATTGTTTGCAGTACCAAAATAATACAAAGATGTTATCCAGTATCGGATCACCATGAAATTGTATTCTGATACTCAATGAGAATTGGATAAGGTACCTGGTGGTGTATTCTATAGACTGGAACTTTGTAGGCTGCATTTTGTATAAATTGTTGGTATTTCCTGCTGCTATATGGAAGAGAACATGTGATTTTATTCTACTGAAAGACCATGTAGGTAAAACAAATAACAACACTTGGTACAAAAACTCTAAATTTGCAACGAAAGTGTCAGAAAATGAGGCAAAAAAATTCAATGACTGGGATCCAAGATCTATAATAAGAATGTACTTTGTAGCTAGACAACCTCATGTTGAGATTGAAAATCCTCTTCTTTTTGGAACCAAGATGATCACTGCTCCAGTTTCCACTTCCTTTTTATTGTAAAAATAATCCTAACTACTACTACTATTCCATGGATTTTTCTCAAGCCCAGATAAGTTAATGCTCACCAGTGTTTTCAGTTTTAAGGAGTCTAAAAAAATTAAAAAGAAACTCCATATATTGTCCCATAGATTTTTCTCAAGCCTGGGCCAGTTCCTTTTCGCTGGTGTTTTCAATTTTTAGGAGTCTGAAAAACTTAAAGAAAACTCAATCTATTGTCTCGTGGATTTTTCTCGAGCTCGGGCCAGTTCCTGCTTGCCGGTGTTTTCAATTTTTAGGAGTCAGAAAAACTTAAGGAAAACTCTATTTAGCTCCTTTTCCAAAAAAATGACCTACCAGGGATGGATAAAGGATAAACCTACATTTGGCAGATGTCCTCCTTATTCATTTATCTACATGAGAACACAATCAACTTTTTGTTTTTGTTATTAACACCAATATTTATATCTAATGACACACCTATTTATAGATATATATAGAGCCAAATTAATTCACACAACAAACTTACTGTGGTGTATCAAAAGGAGGAGAAATCCCCTCGCTTACTAATTGCATTTCATAATTTTGAAGAACATTTCTGATAAAATCCTCTTTGGATAGAGGCTTTTGATAAAGCTGCAATTGATGTCCATTCATGACAAAGGAGGTTTGATTCTCATCAATAATATTTATCTTAACTAAACCATTGTTGTAAAATGTATCAAATTCATAGGGTCCCAACCATCTAGTAGATAATTTACCTTTAAAATTATTGAACCTACTGTCATACAGTAGGTCCAATCACCCGACTAAAAAGACTTTTTCTTTATGTACTTATCATGCCATTTAGTCCTTTGTTCTTGTATGGGGGTAGTCATTTGAAGAGCATCTTGTCTAATCTCATCAAGATCATTCAACTGTAATAGCCTCTATTTTTTAAGTTCATCCAAATCCATCCCTAATTGCATGGCAGTCTTGAAGGTTTTCTCTTGAAATTCTATGGGAAGGAGCACCTGGTTCCCATATACCAACTCATAAGGTGTATGGACCGTTTTGTTTCTCCAAGATGTTATATAGGCCCATAAGGCTTCAGGAAACCTATCAAACCAGTCTTTATGATGTAGTTGAATAGTCTTGGTAAGAATAACTTCTATCACATTGTTAGTTGATTCCACCTGCCCATTTTCTTGAGGGTGATAAGGTGAATATTTTATATGTTTAATTTTATACTATTCAGTAAGAGATTTGACCATATTGGAGGTGAATTGGGTTCCTTGGTCAGTTACTATTTCTCGAGGCACACCAAAGAGAGTAAATATTTCTTCAAAAATAAAATCTACAACAGATTGATCACTAGCAGAATATAAATATTTAGCTTCCACCCATTTGGTCACACAATTTGTGTCTACCAAGATGTACTTCTTCATTCGATACATAGGGTTAATGGGTCCTACAAAATCTAGATCCCATTTCTCAAAAGGTTCAATTACTACCTAATATTGGAGGGGAATCTCATCAACTATAGTAGGTTTTCCCATCCTCTAACAATCATCACAACTGGCCACATACTTCTTTTCATCCTTGAAAATAGTTGGCCAATAGTATTCATACTGTAATATTTTGTATGTTGTTCTTTTATCAACAAAATGGCCTCCGCATGGACCATCATGAAAGGCTTTGAAGATGTCATGCATATCATCCTCCCAGACACATCTTTTGATCACCAAATAAGACCCAGTTCAGTATAAACAATCATTATTCCATATGTAATTGGCACTTAGCTGGATAATTCTCTTTTTTTCTCAGGAGGATAGATTATGAGGTAGATTTCCTATTACAAGATAGTTGGCTACATATGCATACCAAGGAATGCAATTAGAAATAGAAAACATATTCTCATCTGGAAAATTGTCATCTACTGGTGCATTATCATCTGTATGAATGAGCCTAGACAAGAAATCAACAACTAAATTATCTCTTCCAAGCCTATCAATAATGGTGATATTGAATTATTGTAGTAATAACAACCATCTAGTCATTCTAGCATTTGTAACAAGTTTTTTCATCAAAAATATGATGGTTGAATGGTTTATATGTACAAAAAATTCATACTCAGTTATGTAGTGTCTGAACTTATTAAAGGCATTTACTACTGGAAATAATTAATTTTCAGTGAAAATGTAATTTACTTCAGTAGGTGAAATATTTTTGCTGACAAAGTATATAGCATATGGAATCTGGCCTTCCCTTTGTCCTAAAACATCCCCCAAATTTGTATCTGAGGCATCCGTGCAGATATGAAAAGGAAGAGACCAGTTTGGTCCTCTTAAAACCAGGGCACTTGAAAGCATTGTTTTTAAAATTTCAAAAGAAATCTCACATTATTCATTCCAACAAAATTCAGCCTTTTTTGCTAACCGATTGATAGGTTTGTAAAATTTTGAATGAACCTCCTATAGTAACCAACATGCCTTAAAACGATTCTGAATTATTACTGTGAGCTAGGTATTTTGATTTGAGAAATGATGCAATATTGGCAGGGTCTACCCTTATTCCAATACCGGAGATGTGATGACCTAAAAAAATTCTTTCAGTGAGCATCATTCAAGATTTTTCATGATTGAGTGAAAGGTTGGTTTCATTACAACTAATCAATACTTTCTCCAAATTGTCCAATGCTTGTTGGAAATCATCCCCATATACTGTGAATTCATCCATGTAGAATTCTACACAGTCATGGGTCAAATGAGAGAAAATGGCCAAGATATCCCTTTGAAAGGTTGCAGGGGCATTACACAAACCAAAAGGAATAACCCTATAAGCATAAGTACCCCATGGGAAAGTAAATTTGGTTTTGTCCTGATTTTATGGTGAAATTTGGATTTGATTGTAACCACTAAACCCATCCAGGAAAGAAAAATACCTCTTCCCAGACAAAGTGTTCAAGACCTGGTCTATGAAAGGAAAAGGAAAATAATCCCTATAGGTAGCCTTGTTCAATTCTCGAAAGTCCACACAAATCCTCCATTTACCATTTTTCTTAGGGACAATAACTAATTGGGATACCCACTTGCTATCCGATCTAGGGTTAATAAAATTGGCATCCAGGAGTTTTTGGAGTTCTTCTTTCAATATGTCTTTTAAGGCTTGATTCATTCTTCTTTGGGGTTGCCTAACAGGTCTTATTTGGTAATTGGTATAAATATTATGCATACAAGTTTCTCAGTGAATTACTTTCATGTTGGAGTAATCCCATGCAAAAGCACCAGATTTCCCTTGAATCATTTGAATCAATTTTTGTTGTTGATATGTTTCTAAGTTGGAATTGATATACAAAGATTTTCCAGGACTGATTTCATCAACTTGGATAGCTAATTCTTTCCCTTCATCTATTTGTGAAATGGTGGAAACTATAGAGGTGTATGGGTGCAATATTTCTTAGAATTCAGAGCTGAAGATATGTGTATAATCAGGAAAAGATTGAGGTTACTCAATGCATTCGGTATTAGCCAAAAACAGGCTTAAAATGTGTTCTTCAATTTTCTCTTGAACTCCTTTTACTTGTTCGAGTGTTAACAAGGTCTGAGTACAGTCCTCCTCCCCATATGGATTCTCCAACCAGAAGGGAACTTCAGTGGTTGGCTAGGTAGGGGGAAAGAGAATAATTTTTTGAGTTTGGATCCCATTGGAGATTTTCATCTCTCTAGACCAACAACTAATAAATGTATCAACAGTGGCCAACCAAGGTTGTCCAAGCACCACTGGGTGTCCTGGTTTGTAGGATTTAGGATGAATTACTAAGAAATCCACAAGGTACTCCCAAGAAGCCAAGGTGACTTTTAAATCATCTAGACTTCCTGCTGGACCGAAAACTATTTTTTCTGCTAATTCCAATTGAGTCTGCGTTGGTCTTAGGTTATTTAGCTACAGCGTTTTCATGGTGTCAATTGGCATACCATTTATTGCTACTCCTAGAACAATAAGTGTGTTTGGAAAAGAAACACCATTAATCTCTATGGTCACCAATGGATTTCCTGGATCATTATATTTAGATGGAATTTTTGATATAAATTTTGATAATTGTCCAACCACATGTATAATAGGAGGTTCCTTCCTCTTCCTCCCTATCTTTTTAATGCAAATATACCTTAAAATCTTAGCATAAATAAGTATTTTCGTGATGGCTTGAAGTAGGGGAATATTTACACATATGTTTTGAAGTTAAGTCTCTAGACTATGCCCTAGAGGTACCTCATATTTCTTCATAAGTAACCTTTCTAGATAAGGGGGGGGGGGATTAGTTTTCTGAGGTATTTCTAATGGGAGAGAAGTTTGAAGAGGAATTTCATGTTGTACAGGGGTGTCTCTTTCTTAATCCGATTGGTTATCCATTTGTTCTTATTCTCCAACTGTTTGGTTACCTACTTGTTCTTCTTCTTGAATAACCACAGATGGATTTGGTTTATTCAAAACCCTCCCTAATCTTATTTCAATTCCATTAAATGAAGCAAGTGTTATCACATAAGAGGGAAAAGTTTGTACTTCAAGATTTTGTACAGGTTGTGTAGGTCTATTATTTGGAATATGAATGGGTTGTGAAGGAATAGGGGTAGGATGAGGAGGGTTTGGGATAGGTTAAGCTTGCATTTGTTGCTGCAGATTTGGGTTCATAAGCAATGTAAGTTTTTGTTGCAGTTGTGGAGGTGGAGGGAAAGTAGGGGGATTAAATCCTGGTAGCAACTGAGAGATATTGGAAGGGTATTGTGGGTAGGTGGAAATGTTTGTTGGCTGAAAGGTAATATTCCCATATGCAGGAACCCTCCATCCTTGTTTCCAAGGCTAGATTTGTGGTTGTTGAGCTGACCATTGAGGGTAAGACATTGGAGGTACCCATTGCTATTGTGAATATTGTGTGGTAGGATCTACAAACATATTAGGATTTTGTTGTCTCCATGCCCTCTTGGGGGGATACGATGTTTCCTGAGGTTCTCCTCCTCCTTTGAAAATTTGTTTTAGTCCAATTAAATAAGGGAACTCATTGGTAGGGTTATCTTCTATATAGATTACACAGAATTCAATAACATTAATAGGACATTCCTTTTCAGGATGCCTTTTCCTACACCGAGGACAAAAATTTGCCAAAGCAACATTTTATTCTTCTTGTTTTCTTTTGATTTTAATGGTATCAAGTTGGGATTTGATGGTGTTGAGGATGTCTGTTTTGAATTTTTCTAGTAAATTCCCCAATTCTATCCTAGTAACACCTCCTGGTGTGGGTTTATTAATTCTGTTTATAGAATCCCTTACACTTTTTCCTGTTTTGGCTTGGTTGTGGGAGTGCCTTTTACAATACTTTGCAATGTATGCAAACAACTTCTTATACACATCTCTAGAAATCATGAGGTTTAGTACCTCAATACAATCATCCCTTAGACCTTTTAGGAATATGGTCCTAACTTTGGCTGTGTCTAAGGAAAATTGTTTTGACTTTTGGTAGTTGCATAGGAACCTTTCTAGGTAATCTTCCAAACTTTCCTCCTCAAACTATTGCATTTTAAGCATGTCATTCCTAGCATCCCTAGGTCTATAGTAATATTGATATTTATGGAGTAAATTCTCCTTCATTCCATCCCAATATAAGATAGTGTGTTCTCCTAGGCTCATAAACCACCTTAATGGTGAGTCTTTAAGTGTGGTTGTAAAGAGTTTTAGTTTTTGTGCATTATTAGTGTAATTATAACTCCTACATAGTATATCAAATTCAAACAAAAATGAATCAGGATCTTCTGTTGACATACCATGGAAGTGAGTTCATGAGGAAAGTGGAATATTTTTCATAGTAACATCTCTGGTGATGTCTAATATTGGGAACCCAAATGTCTTTGTTTCATTGTTTGCATTTCCTTCTTCATTTTCCATATCTCCAAATAGCACGTTGTAGGGTGTTGGTAAGGTCCCCCCACTAAGTGATGGTTCAACCACTGGGTTGTTTGGTATATCAACTTTTCCAATACCTTGTGTGTTTCCCCAATGGTAGATGCAACCTCTTCTATCAATACCTCTATCTCTTTTCCAATTCCTCCTTCTGATTAGGTCACCAGTGCTTCCCTTCTTGTTGGTTGTATTATGTTTTCAATCTGAATAGTAGATTTAGATTTGGTGCCTTTGGCTATTGTTTCAATTGTTTCCTTTGAAATTTATCCTCTAATAATTGTCCCTGCACAAAAATTAGATAAATTAGTGTGTGGGGGGAGAAATCTACCTTTACTATCCCAATGTCTATTCATAAAATGAATAAAATCTAATACTAATGAAACACAAAGTTTTAACTACCAAAGGTAAGAGGAAAACTTGAATTTGGAGCAACCCCACCAGAGAGGATGTGCAAGTTCTTACCTCTCCTCTTACTGTCTTCTCTCTGCCCTTAGGTTTTCCTTAAATCCAATCCAAACTCATCAAACCAATCAAACTCAAAATGATACCTATTACTGTTTACAACTCCCTGACAATGGCGCCAAAATGTTGGTGCATATATATGCTTAGTATATTTCACTCATTTATATGTCAATCTGGGATTCGTAATCAAAAGAGTCGTTACACTATTTGTGCTAAAAACAGGTAACGCTAAAAACAGGTAACCTATATATGTCTATTGTATCTATCTCAATCAAGAAACAATCAATATAATAACACTATGTTTTTGGAATATTTGAACACTTCACACAAATTTAAACTTAGAAAATAAAGCTCATAGTAAAACTCTCAAACAAACACTGAATTGAAAAGGTTCTTACTTATATAACAAGTATGTTCATTATAGGATCATGAAATGAAGAGATGAATTGAGACATTTCTTCATGTAGCAATTGAATAACAATTAACAATTCACTCTATTTACTCTTGGAAAGGAACCAATCATAACCTAATCAATTCCAATCAAACCTTCCTCAATATAAGAGACATTCAATATGATTGAAATAATTCATTACATGGAGCATGAAGGTGAGAGATGAAGTCTTATTTCTCCTGTACCTACTGAGAACAACAGAATCATAAATTCAAAACAATAACAACTATTTTTTTAACAATATTAAACATCTATCCATCTTTCACTGACTAAATATCACTCTGGAGAAACATAAATAGAATCATCTACTATGCCCAATGTATAAATGTTCATTCACACTAATCCAAAATCAGTTCTCTTTAGAAATATGTATTATACTTAGGAAATTTTATGCACTTAGAATCATTTGCAACACACAACTATTATATTTTCACACTCACACAATTAACTTATGTCACACAAAGACATATATAGAGAGGCTTACCTTGGTTGGGGCAGTGGGCTCTTGTCGAACCAACAAGGTACCTCTAAAGAAATTACAGACTAAACACTTTAATCACATCCATGAATTGCACAAACTACCATTTGTATTCCTTCAATTTATCAAGTGAATCATTAATTCAACATTTCATTTCCCAACATAATAGTGTATATCATTCTATAATTGTCTATCATCTATACAACATCCCTTTTAAAAAAATTCAGTCGTTACTTTCGTGGTCTAAATATAATTATCAAATGTTTATGAAATATTACAATTGGTGAATCATATCATATCTCAAGTAATGGACTTCATCCTCATGATACGAAGTGCATCAGTGATGAATTCTATCATGGGTTTCAAACGATCAAAAGATACTTCCATCCAACTAATTTCTTGGAGCCATCACACGTGTACTCGTTCAAAAAATTAATCCTGTAGACATGGGTTTAGTACCAGACTAGCACAGTAATAGATATGGGTATAGGATTAGCACAATGGTGGTACTGAAATAGGCATAGATTTGGTATTGTATCAACATAGAGGTGGTACTATATCAGTGCAGTGTTTCTACCGAATCAGGCGGAGTACCAGAATAGAACAATTGGTTGTTGCAGTACTAGACCATCGGAAGTATCGGATGAGTCCAAAAATGAGTATCGAATGAGGTGATGCCTTTTCATGAAGATGATTAATAATAATAAAAGTAATCAATCAACCATTTAATCCCAGTTAATCAATAAATCAAACAAATCATTTTTTTAACATGGGTTACCTATTTATGCATATGGATAAGGTCACAAGGTAGGTTTGTGGAGTAAATGGACAACATATGCACATGCCAGAGGTAAAATTGACCTAGATAGAAGATAATATAAGGTAATAGAGGTGTCAAAATGGAGGCTCAAGAACACCTTTAATATAGTAGTTGTAGATGAAGAAAAATAATTTGAGATTAATATAAAGTATGACAACCTCGGTTCTCCAAACAAAGTCAAATTTCACAAGAATACCAATGATATGTTGTATTCTGATAACTTGGGTATAAGTTTGAAGAATTCAAAAATGTCATCTTATGCAATAAAATTGGAAGGTAATTTGAGGCAAGAAAAGGAATCCATAAGATCTTGGAAGACTCAAGTCAAGAGGCTAGAATCTAAAGCCCCTCAAGGGGTGAAATCCTCATTAGATGAAAAGGGAAATCTAATTCAAAGCTTGAAGAAGAAACCAAAAATTTCTTTCATAGAGCATCCACAAATAGAAAAACTGGTTTCTCTAGAACAAGAAAAGGAAGCATTTCAAGAAAGGGCATTGAACTACGTGGCTAAGGTATTACAAATAGAACAAGAAAAGGTTAATTGGTCACAAGGATAGACAAAATTATTGAACAATGGTTGTAGTTGTACCTCCTATTATCACCATAACAATTTTTAGATAAGATCCAAGTCCCAAAAATTTAGCGAAGAGATACATCGCTATGGAAGCATGATGGTTTGGGGGATAAGGTCACATATGGAGACATATGGAAAAATATCGCAGAGGAGAGAAAGGTAGGACCCATGATACCATAGATCTTGAAACGACATGTATCAACGACTAAGGCACACATCAGGCGGTGAAATAGCACAAAGTTTAATTATGTGAAGGCCGACTGGGGAAAACTACAGTGGTTTCATTCATGGATGCCTGGCACCCTCAGAGGCACATCGGGGCGAAAAGAGGTCTACCCAAAACTGTTTTTTCCAACCCCCGATATCGAAAGTTGATGAGACTCGATAGACTGTAG
>CBVK0103194142.1:0-20287 GCA_900067695.1 Picea abies | reverse complement strand
GGTTGTGCCTGCATAAAAGGACATAGGAAGAACTTGAGCAGCCCACATTGCATTAAGGAAACAACAGAATTAGGGTCTTCCCTAACCAACTCACTAACCTCCTCATGCTCTCTTTCCCTCCACTGAACATACATCCTGCAAAACACCAAGTTCAGGAGGGTCAACCCTTCTTTTTTAATTTTTTTTTCATTAATAAGGGGGTCCACGCGGGCTGTAATGATGACAGTCTCATGTACACACGTGCATTTTTTCCTCTGCCCGAATGTACACTCGGCCTGTCATAAAACAACTTGTGTGGACCTAGGGACAACCTTCCAACATGTTTGATTCATGATATGGTACAGGTTGATGTACATGATATTGTACAATTTTAGTACAAGGTTGATACATGATATGGTACATGCTGATGTACATGGTATGGTACAGGTTCTAGTACATGGTTGATGTGCATGGTATGGTGATATCCATGTGGGTGGATCTGGTTATAGTTGGTTGATGATGGTATATTAGTGACAATGATAGTAACAGTGACATGGATAGTAATAGATTGGATGATTGGTTTATCATTAATTTCTGGTTGATGTGGTAGAGTGATAGTTATCGGTTGATGTGACAGTGGTAGTCACAGGTTGATATGACAATGACATTAACAGGTTGGTTGATGACAATGGAAGTTACAGGTTGATTAGTGGTAGTGACAACTTGATTCTACACTTATATTTCAGGGTGGAAAGATGTGGCAAGGAAAGGGGGTTGTATCCTTCTTCCTGTTGGTTCTCGAGAACACATGGATTTAGATCTTCCTTAAGGTTGGAGACTGTAAATCAGGGTGTCATAACCGCCTTTTGGTTGGTGCTAGAGAACACATGGAGTTGGAGCTTCCTTCAGATTGGAGTCTGTAAATCAGGGGGTCATAGCCTCCTTCTAGTTGGAGCTAGAGAGCTGAGGGAGTTGTAGCTTCCTTCAAGTTGGAGCCTGTAAATTAGGGGGTCATAGACTCCTTCTAGTTGGAGCTAGAGAACTCAGGGAGTTGTAGTTTCCTTCAGGTTGGATCCTATAAACTAGGGGGTTGGAGCTTCCTTCCAATTGTAGCTAGAGAATTCATGAAGTTGTAGCTTCCGTCAGGTTGGTGCTTGTAAATCAAGGGGTCGGTGTCTCCTTCCAGTTGGTGCCGGAGAATTGGGAAGTTGGTGATTCTTATGAATGTATTCTTGATATATATAAGAAATTATTATGTGGTTTTATCCCATTTGGGTTTCCACGTAAATTATGGTGTACTATGTATCTATGGTTGTTCATTATGCACTGATGAATGATAATGTTTATGATGCAATGACACCTTGAATGCATAAGTGATAAACTATTGAATACTGATGATAAAGTTGAAGCTTATATATAATGTGATTGAAAGTGGTAAAAAGTGCTCATACTAATTCACCCCCCCTATCAACATTCCAACAATTGGTATTAGATAAGGTACTTCAAGAAATAGTTTAACCACTGGAAGGAAGATCATGGAGTATGCTAATATTGGAGTACCACAGTATGATGGTCAAAGTGGTCCAAGCCGTGAGATATGGAGAAAAAATGAAATTATTTCTAGGAGCACAAGGGTATGATCTTTGGTACTTATTTGTTATAGGATACACCGGTTCAGAGAAACCAAAGACTGCAGGAAAAAAGGAATTGAAGAGAAACAACAAAATAACAATGGATCTCATCTTGGAAGGGTTACTGGATCCAAAAGACAAAGTGGGACAATTTTCATCATCCAAACAACTTTGGGATAAGCTACATAATCTATACTTTAAGGAATCTCATTCTATTGCAGAGCCATAGCATACTAATCAGAATAAAGAAGATGCTGAAGAAAAATGAGATGAAACATCCTCTTCATGTCAAACAAATTAAAAAGAAGAAGAGTGTGAAGAAGATATAATAAATCGTGAACAAAAATTAATCAATGCTTTAGACGATGTAAGGAAAGAAATAAGGAAGAAAAATTCACTCAAGGAAGAATTGATTGAGCTAAAGAAGGGGTCTGAAAATATCAACTATGAAGAAGTACAAAAAATGATTACAAATTTAAAGGTCCAATTAGAAGAAGTCAAAAGGATTGAAGAAGCATGCAAAAGTCAGTTGGAAGAAAAGAAGTTTTTGGAAGCCTAAATAGTAGCACAAAGAAAGGAAGAAGAGAAGAGAGAAAATATTTTGACTAGCCATCTCAAGGAAATATCTGAGGACTTGAATAAACTCGAAGTAGAATTCATTCAATAAAAAATAAGACTTGAAGAAAAAATTGTCTCCTTGAAGACCCAACTTGAAGAAACAAAGAGAAAGGAAGAAGTCATGAAGATCCAGATGATGAACTTGAAGAAACAAAGAGAAAGGAAGAAGTCATGAAGATCCAGATGATGAAGAAAGAAGAATATTTTGAGAAGCTTAAAGAAGTTGTCACATTAAGAGTTAAAGATTTCAATATTAATAAGAACATTGAAGAGAGATAAATCCCCACATCATCAACAAAGAAAGTTGAAGGGAAGTGATATAGGTTGCTAGAGAGAAATAATGAGAAGAAGGATAAGAGTTATGCAAAAGTCATCATAGGCCCTCTTAAGAAGGAATATGATAATCCCTTAAAGAAGAACATTCCATAAATGAAGAAAACTCAAGAAGAAGATTACATAAGAGAGAGATATCAAAGAAGACCCTCCATGTTCAGGTATCAAAGAAGCTTCAATCATTGTGAAGTAAACAACAAAAGGGAATATCATGATCAACTAAGGCATGAACTCATAAGGACAACATCACAAATTATATCATTCACTCCAAGGTATAAAAAATTATTTTATGGTCATTGTTTTACTTGTAATAACTTTGGACATAAAGTTGTAGATTGCAGATCTTATGGAGGAAATGGTCAAGCAAGAAATGAGTATGTGACTCCATACAATATTGAATGTTACAAATTCCATAACTATGGACACATAGATCGTGACTGTAGAAGAATGATGGATACTTATATGAAAGAGAACACTGATATTAGATATAAGAATATTTGGAAATGAAAACAAGAACAGGTAAAGGAAGAAAAAATGAATGAAGAACACACAGAAGTCATACTCTCAGGATTTGCAGTAGTACGAGATCAAGAAAAATCTAAAGGAAAAAAGGAAGACGTCAGAATTTAGGAATATTAAGAAGAAGAAGATGTCATAATTCATGAAGATGATAAAGAGGAAGATATCAAAATTTAGGAAGATTATGAAGATGAATATTACTCTGCATTAGGGTGGATTCCTCCACCTTTCTGAGCCATCTGGATTGGAGACTCCCAGTAAATATGAATATTGAATAGGGGGATTCTAAGAAGCAAGATCTACATATCAAAGAACTATATTTCGAGCAGTCTGAAGTGTTTTCAGATTTTGGGAAAGCAATTTCAGAGTGGTTTCATGACAATAGTGAAGAATGTCTTTCGACAGTCTGATTGTTTGAGGAAAAACTTTTAGAACACATTGCCATGTAGTTATCAAATGATGGTTACAAAGAATATCAATGTCACACTTTTTAGACAAAGATTCATGATTTTATAGAGGATTCTAAGAATGTATTTAGGCAGGGATATATTCAGTACAGATTGTTCCAGACATGTAGAGTCTGATTTATAGATTGAACAAACAACTTGAAAAGAAGGTATATGTAGTGATCAATTGCAAAAAATTCAAATAATGTTTCAGAATGGTAAAGTGACAGATGGGTCAGCATTGTGTGCAATTGAGTAACACAGTTATGGAAAGTTTTTATGACATATGGATAGAGATGATTTCATGAGATATTTGGCAGGTCTAGTAGAGAGTAAAGAAGACATGAGTCAGAGAATATGCATAACAATGGATGGAAGTATATTGACAGGTGAAATCGATTAGTCATAGGAGGACAAGCAGTGAAAGGCACAACAAGACAAGGGAAGAGAAAATGTCAACATGAAAAATATTTTCAGAGGAAAGTATGGTCATTGAGATGAACTTGACAAGCCATGAAGATTTGAAGTCAAGTAATTTTTGAATGCTTTTTATATATGTCAGTGAATTACAAGAGGAAGCACCAATGGACAAGAAGCACCGAAAGAGAGGAAAGGAAGAGTATGTACAAAAATCCCACATTGATCTACATGACACCTTGTATAGAAGTCAATGGACAAAAATTGTGAGAGAAAGAGATCAGGAAAGAAAGATCAAAAACATGAATATAGGGGGAGCACATGAAGTCAGAGAGAGATTATTTAGAGAAGGTATACCGACAAGGGGAGCTACCCTTTTTCCCATGATGTCAAAGCGGGGGAAAGAGAAAGATTATAATCATGAAGATAGGGGGACCAACCCCAAGGGGAGATACCCTTTTCCATTGATGTCAAAGTGGGAGAGAAACATGAGGATAGAAATGTCAGAAGAGCATTGGTCATAGGTGGAGTATGAGTGTTTCCATCAATGCTAAAGGGGGAGATTATTGGATAATTGGTTTTCATTGATGTTGTTGGACAATTGGTTTTCATTTATGTCAACATATAGAAGTGGTTGTCATTAATGTCAATAGATGTTATGGGTGCATTTGAAGAAGTCTACAAGAATCCCCAAAGGTATGGTCATGAAGCTCGAAGTTGTTTTAAGAATAAGGACATGAAGGATAGTGTAAATGTAGGTAACACACTCATATATGGATAGTCCTTGTCATGTTGTTTCCAATGATAGGTGGAACATCACGTAGCTCCTCATGCTTGAAGAGTTATGAGGTCATGAAGGTTGAAGCTCCGAAGAATGGTTAAGAATCTTATAAACATTTACAAGTCTTTATTTAAAAGGATAAAGTGGTTATAACAAGAAAGTATAGGTTGTCCCTTAAGTTAAGGAAAGAAGTCACATGGACAAGTATAAATACACTTCAAGAAGCCTCTCATTCTTACACACACAACTTTATTGAATATATTCTATGTGAGCACACTTGATTTGTTTGGAGAATTCGAGGTAATGAGTTTGAAGCAGTGAAGGAAATGCGAAGGAAAAGTCTTGAGATTATTGAGGAGAGCAAGGGTTTTTGAGAAACCCTAGTTTGGCCGACCCTCGCAGGTCAGACTACTGGCATCCCGTGAGGCACCCCCACAGGTTGCTAAGTGCCTGTCACGTGAGGCCTCACGTGGCACTTGTATTGGTCTGGCGAGGCTAAGACAGATCTAGGGAAGGATGCTATTACTAGGTTGTTGAGGCTAAGGAAAAGATACATAACTGTAATCTTATGTATTAGGTGAGATATAGGTGAAAATGTATGTCTATATGCATATTTTGAGGGTTACATGTTGATGATGTTATGGTATATCCTTGAGGCATGTATTTGGTATCTTGTTGAGGCATTGGTTTATGCTTGAGCCACATATTTGGTGCATGATCTGAGGCACAACTTAAGTACATGTATGAGGTGCATTTCTTGGTGATATTGATGCATGTTTAAGGCACATCTTGATGAGATTATGGCACATGTTTGAGGTACATACATTGGATATTGTGGAACGTGCTTGAGGCATGTCTTGGTGATGTTGGTACACCTTGGGGATGTTATGGTACATTGATTAGAAGCATATATTGGCTATATTGGTATCTTGGTATCTTGACTATCTTGGTATATGTCATGGTGATGTTATCACATGCGTGAGGCACTTCATTGATGATATCTTATGGTACATGGTGTATGGCATTATTGAGATATATCATGGGTGATATGGTATATGGTTGAACCACATGTTACAGTACATATTTTGGTTCATGAGTTGATGATGATATGGTACAATTCTATAGGCACTTCTTGGTGATCTTGATGTACATGGTTTGGTACATGGTTGATGCAGGATATGGTACATGTTTGATACATCATTTATGCACATGGTATGGTACATGGTTGATGTACATGGTTCAATACATGGTTGATGTACATGGTTGATGCATGATATGGTACAAGTTTGATACATAGTTGATGCAAATGGTTGATTTACATGGTATGGTACAGGTTGTGGTAAATGGTTGATGTATGGTACAGGTTCTGGTACATGGTTGATGATTGATGTACATGGTTTGGTGATGATTTTGGTATCCATGGGAGTGGATCTGGTTATAGTTGGTTGATGACGGCATATCAATGATGGTGACAATGATAGGTTGGATGATTTGTTGATCATCAGTGACAGGTTGATACGAAAATGGTAGTCATGGGTTGATGTGACATTGACAATGATAGGTTGGTTGATGTATTGGGGACAATGGCAGTAACAGTATTAGTGGTAGTTACAGGTTGAGTCTACACTTATATTTCAGGGGCAGGATGGGGAAACGAAAGGGGGTTGTAGCCTCCTTCCAGTTGGTGCTGGAGAACTCAAGGAGTTGGAACTTCCTTTAGGTTGGAGATTGTAAATCAATGGGTCATAGCCTACATTTGGTTGGAGCTAGAGAACTCAGGGAGTTGGAGCTTCCTTCAGGTTGGAGCCTGTAAAATAGGGTGCTGGAGCCTCCTTCTAGTTGTAGCCAGAGAATTCACAGAGTTGTAGCTTCCTTCAGGTTGGAACTTGTAAATAGGGGGTTGGATCCTCCTTCTAGTTGGTGTTGGAGAATTGGGAATTTGGTGCTTCCTATGAATATATTCTTGATATATATAAAAAATCATTATGTGGTTTTCTCCCATTTGGGTTTCCATGTAAATCCTGGTGTACTGTGTATCTGTGGATGTTTATTATGTTCTAATGAATGATACTTTTTATGACGCAATGATATATTCAATGCATAAGTGATAAAATATTGAATACTACTGACAAAGTTGAAGTTTACATATACTGTGATTGAAAATCATAAAAAGTGCTCATACTGATTCACCCCCCCTCTTAGTGTTCCAACAGTTCCGTTGTCGGGGTTCCATGGTTTATCCTTACCTATTACCTGTTTTAACCTAGAGAAAATGATAACTGTTGGATAAGAGGGGAGGATAAAATTTCAACATCCGATCATCACCGAAGATTAGGAACCGAAGGTAGAACCTCGGTTAATCGTGTCAATGGGGAACCAAAGGCATGGGCCCGCATGGCTGTGTTAAATCTCAGTGCTAGTGAGGTAGGGTTCCAACACACGTTTCCATCCCTTTTACATTTGTAAACAAGGCTGAGAGAGAGGAGGACACCATTATGATGTATCATGTCAACAAGGTGGCCAAAATGCCATAGAGGACGACACTTGTCAGCATCGTATTTATGCAAGTCGAGTGTGGGCCCTATGAGCATAAGCCTTTGAATTGGTACCTTAAACCTTATCCATCATATATGAGGGTTGAGGGTTCTCCATCATTGATTTCCTAGATAATCTCAGGAAAGAGTCGTCACCCCGGAGAATCAAACCACTAGATGAGTGGAGGTATGTTTGCAAGGACCTTTGCGAAGCCTGGGGTTTTAGTGCCCGGTGGGATGAGTTTCTCGGTGGTTTGAGCTGCTTGGTGAGTGTGTGTTCCTGGTTAGGGAATGGTTCCAAGGATTGAACCATCAGATAACCAATAACCAGGAGGGCCCTAGGGCATGTCAAGAGTTAGGATGAGGTTTTCCGGGTGCTCGATGAGGTATGTTCCCTATTGGATTATGGTTCAAGGGACCCTATAACTTGATAACCGGTAACCAGTAACCATTAAGTGTTAATCATGTTAGATATTGGGGATCCACAGGATCTTGGTGCTTGGTTGGGCCTGGATCCACCTTTGAGTTTCTCCTGTTGATGTATAAGGTATTCTAGCCGGATTTTGGCCCGAGACATGCCACATCAGAGGAATACATGTTTCGACATGTCAGTGACAGGTGGTGAAGGTCCATGTGGGTGACACATGGATGTGAGGTGGTTTTGGCGAAGAAGGTATGAAAACTTTAGGAAGCTATAACTTTTGATCTCGAGCTCAATTTTGAGAATTGTTATAGTCATTGGAAAGCTCTTGATGAGAAGATTCCATCTTCAGGCTCGGTGTTGAGAAAGGAGTTGAATTGAAGAAGAGTAAACTTTGACACCCCACCAGCCTAAGGAAGGGTTAGGGAGTCAGGTGTGTTACAACATGGCATCGGAGCAAACTTAAAACACTCGAGTTGTATGGGCTGAATAATAGGATAAGATTGAAGAACTTGTAGGGTTGTCTGCAAAGATCATTTGATAGAGTTTGCACAAGAGGGAACATCAATCTTGTGGTTAAAAAAATAAAAAATAAAAAATAAATTTATTCCTCTATCTTGTTTACTTAAATTGTGAGAAGAGAAGAGCTCCAACTATGTATGTTTTTATTTGAAATGATGTTGTGGTTGACGTACACCAAAAATAGATTTTTAAAAGTGAAGAAAAATTGGAATAGAGCCTAGAGTTTGGGGCTATTGTGAGTCATTAAAATCCTTATCAAGGCGAAGTAAGTACATGCATCTCAAATGCATGATTAGAAAATTGTGGCATATTGTTACATCATTGTGTTTAGCCATGTATGTTTTTATTTGAAATGATGTTGCTGCTGATGTACACCAACAACATATTTTTAAAAGTGAACAACAGTTGGAACATAGCCCAAAGTTTGGGGCTATTGCGAGCCACTAAAATCCTTATCAAGGCCAAGTAAGTACATGCATCTCAAATGCATGATTAACTAACTGTGACATATTGTTACATCACCAAGAAACACAATGCCATGAAGACAATAACAACAGAATGGACAACATGAATTGAAATGAACATCATGGATCAAATATGAGGAATTCAATTTAGAGGATTATTGTAGAAAAGTCCTCTAGGCTTGGTAAATCCATTGAGAGTCTGAAGGCTAAACTTTAGAATTATGGGACTAATAAGAGAACTTGTCAAGACTATGGTTCAAGCATTGGACCTGAGTGGCCAGAAGTAGGCCACAAAGGAAGAATATATAAGCCTGAATCAAAGACTAAGCCTACAGGGCTCAGGAACAAAACATAGAAGCAGAGGATCTAGAACAAGAATATGCCATTTAGGTTGTGTAGTCTATGAACCAGAAATTGAATGTTTGTGAAAACTCTTAGGCATTGTATGAATTCCAAAGAATGAACATACTTATTTAATAAGTTGTAATGTTATGTATCCACTTGGGTGGATAGAGCCTCTTGCATTTGTGATGGCTATTTATATAAGGGATAAGACCCTTATGGATAATTCCTTGTGATTAAGTAATTGCTTAAGATATGCAATGGTTAATCTATTTGGCATTGCAGTGGAACAGATCTGTTGCTAGCCATCCACTTATGGGTAATTAGATGAATCTGTGACCATAAGGGTTGTATGGGCCCCATATTTATGGAAGAGGTCATAGGTTTGGAAATTAGAAATAACAAGTTCGTTCCAAGAGATTTGGGGACAAGACTGCAATAGAAGTGCAACTGAAGTTTAATGAAGGAAACAATCAAGATACTAACTGATGGTTTGATAAGAACATGAAAATATTAATAGTACGAATGAGAATGTTGATGGTGTTATTGCTTACAAACTTATGAAGACGAGGCATATGATCAATAAAGTGCTGATCAAAAAATTGGTAAAGAGAGTGATTGTACACTCTCTAGAAGACGAGTGGGTTAGATGACATCCAAGAAATATAATTCGGTATTTGCTACCTTGGGTAATGTTGTGATTACCTAAGTTATTCCTGAAATATGGGATGCTTTAATAGCAAATGTGCAAGAGGGATCTCTTGCTGATTTGCTGCCACATGAAAGAGGGCAACAAATTTATTCACAAACATGTGAGACTTGTCATGTGGATGATTGTAAGATCTCATTAGGAAAGGATGATATTAATATTGAATAAATGTATATGAATGATAAAAATGTGCAAGTGATGCATGTACACACACACACACACAAAGGCATGGTATGGCTGCCTGAATAAGTGAACTGTGAAGCAAGAATAGTGTTTGTCGTGTTTTGGGCAACACTGTTGATTAAGTTGATCCTGTTGGGAAGGGTTTGATTGTTTTGTTGAATACTAGTTGAGAAGGGGAGTGGTGTACCATTCTGCAGAAAGAGCTAGTGTGAAATGCTGAAAAAACAAATGAACAATAATGCTCTATTGTTAAAAAAAAGGCGAAACAATTGTGATTATGCCTTAAATTTTTGTATGTAAATAGTTGTGAGAAAATCATAAGTTGAAATGATTTTAAGTAAGTGTGCATGTGAAATTATAAAGTGTGCCAGTGGTAGACACATACATTATGTTGATGCATATAGTTAAGTGCATGGAAGCACATTGTGTATGCAAGATGATAGAATAGATGCACATGTTCGAAGGTGTGGTTTGAATATATGCATTCTTATATTGTTTATGGAATATTGGGTACACAATCGAAATGATAAAACTAATGCTAACTCATGGGTTGAGATCATTTCAAGTGACGATGGATACACAACAAGGAAGTTGCATGTTGAAGAAGTTCCATGAGGAGGAACTATGTAAAGACATTGTCAGGAGAACAAAGCCATAACATTAATGATTGCTGAGAAATTAGGCAGTTGGTGACAAAGTATGTTTGTATAAGAATCATGGATTGCATTTTAAAGATAATGCATGTGTGGAAGGCATACAAATGAAATGTTAATCATTTTGAATTCCGTTTTTAGTTGATTAATGAGCACAGTGCACTTTTATGTAATTGAATTGGTAAGCTAACCTTGATGAGTTAGCGTGTTGTTGCATTCAACAGAGGAGGACTCTCTGAATGAGGAAAAGTCAAGAGGAACTTGAATGAAACTGCTTGAGCAAATGGAGCATGCATGCCTAGGAAAGGGGCTAAATGCAGAAGCAAAGATGGAGAAAAGGAAGAACACTTTTCTCACTCTAAAAGTAAAGATGGTTTAACAGAGTAGGGTCTTAAGGAAAACAAAAGAGATTGGAATTGTTGGGGAAGAGCACTGTCAATGGTGGACAACCTTAGGCATAGGATAAATACAAGAAGGCTATTATTGGAAGATTGATGAAGAGACCTTAGGAGTCCCCATGAAGCACCATTGATGAGGTAACATTAGAAGTACTTATGGAAACCAAGACATGTATAATGTTTTCATTTCCATGTGACATGAGATTTGAAAGGAATTGGGTATGAATCCCTTTTGAACTGTTTTATATCTTGATGATATATTATGATTTTGATTGACCATATAAATGTCATTGACACCCAAGAAGGGTGTGATTCAGGAAAAAAGAACCTAAATGATAGAGGGGGGAATGTATGGCAGTCAAGGATGGTTAGAATCCTTGCATGAAATTCATGAAAAAATATGTCATGAAGGAATTGATTAATCATGAATGATTGTGAATAGAAGTTCTTATTGGTATCACATTGGTTGAACACAATGAGGAGTTGCATGTTGTATGGAAGAGGGCAGGTATTGGAATTCCCATTATGGAAGGAGGACCTTCTAGTATTCCAACATAGTGGTGAAAATGGTAAAGAGAGGAATTGGGTGGCCATGAATATTGGCACCCTAGTTACTAACAAAGAAAGAATGCATGGATGCATTATGTGAAAGTTTAATTTCATGTTATATTATGTTGAATTGAGGTCATGATCAACTCAAGGCAGGAAACATACTCCGACTATAATAATGAATCCTGATAAAGAAGCCATGTGGTGAGAGATTGGCTAAGTTCCAACTCAACATGGCGGGGTGCCTAACATAAAATGTGGTAATCTAAAATCAATGCAAGGGTGCATTGTTTGTAAATGTGGCCATGGACATTGGCACATTGGTTGAATTCATATGAAGATCAAATGCATTATAGAAAGATTGGAATGCTAAGAAAATGCATATGCAAGGAATAATAATTTCCTTATGTTTCATATGATTAGTGAACAAAAGTGATGCAATGCTAGTATGCACAATTTTAAGGACAGTTTGTAAGCCACTGTAACTATGCAATGAAAATGTAATGTGCATGAGAAACTAACATTTTTTTTGGCTATGTAAAGATTGAAATTGCAGGAAGAATGGTCTTGGATATGGAATCAATATAAGTCCATAAGGAAGACCAATAATGCATGCTAATCGTAAAAGAGACAAACTAATATGAGAACAAAGTCTCATATCTGTGGGATATGAGTCCCTCTATGGAATGGATCTAAAAATGGATAAGTGAAATTGTAAATATCTAGGTAGTAGATTTAAAATAGTTTGATTGAAATTGATGTAAAAATATCTTACAATTGTTGTACACATGTGATACAAGTGAGATGACAGACCCATCATGAAGGGACATATGATGGTTGTAGAGCTAGAAAAGCATGGAAAAGGCCATTGTTGTGACATGAAGACCCTATATGTCATGATCTCCTTGATATTGTTGTGTTGTGTTAGAGCAGGCTTGAGGGACACCTCAGTTGTAATACTTGGTGAAGTATCTGGGCTCTTCTTGTGCAAGAAATCCTTGGTAGGCAAGATGGATTGCCTAAGGGATTGTGCAACAAAGAAGGGGATCTCGAGCATGGAAGGTGAGTGAATGCAAGGAAGAGAAGGCTTGGATAACTCTTGTTAATTTTTTATTGGGGTCATGAGCACAGTGGGTGTGTCAAGGAAAATAGTCCGCCGAGTAAATGCGACATCCATATAGATGGAGATCCATGAATGCATGAGATAAGTGTTAAGCTAAAAAGTGTGTTTTACCTTGAATTATGAATAGCATTTGAATCTTATGCATTGAAGTGGTATAATAATACTTTTTATTTGAAAATTGTTGTAGGCATATTGCTGAAATGCCAAAGTCTGAAAATCAACTAGATTGAGAAGGAAGGCATTGCTAAAGAAACTTAAGGATGAAGACATGAAAATGATAGTTGAGCTACAGAAGAGCAATGAGGATGGTGTTCCCATTTAAGGGGGAGGGGAATGTAACACCCCATTTTTAATCCCCTGATTAATTATAATTACTGATGATGTCATCTCATTATGGAGATATTGTTACCATGCCAGGGTAATCTAGAACAATGTAAATGTATTATTATGTAATATAGAAGTCATATAGTTGGCCGACGGGAGAAGCCTTAAAGTATTAGCCATGATACCACTAGAGGAAAGAGTGATGGAGCCTGAAAAGGGGGTCAATTATGCTAAGAGAACCCTAGCCTCTTTACTGATTTATTTATTTTGGAAATAATAAGTTATTTTTCCTTTTTCCCGATTCCAAAGCAAATCAATTAATCGAGGGAGATTGCTAGTTGAACAACCAACCACCCACAATGAATGGAAGCATGGAAAATTGTCCATGACAACAAAAAAATGTCAGCCCAGAGTACAAAAAGAAATCCATAACTATGCTCCATGATTGACCCATGGGTTCCTTCTGACAGAAGAAAGAAAGGGTACATGTAGAGAAGCTTGGGGGAGAAGCAAGAGAATACATGAGTGCATTCAAAAGAAATTAGTTCTGGAAGGGAAGGGAACAACGTGTGAACAATATGTTGTGGATGTGTAAAGGAGAGCTCTTGCAGGAACAACCATCACAAAATTGGGTAGCAGGAATCATAAGAAGATGAGGAATGTTTGGACGAAAAGGCGATGGAAACCATGAGAAAGAGAAAGATTGTTTGCATGAATGGATTGAGAAACCCCAAAACTTGACCTGAACTAAGAGGGCCACGAGCTTGATGTTGGGAGGGCATTTGATAAACCTCATGGAGGCCCTGGATATTGTGGGGGTAAGGGTTTTCAACGAGTGGTAGTGTGAAGGAGAGTGGCCTTCACTTTTCAAATTGCTTGGAGAGCATGAGAGATTTCCCTAGCAGTATCATGGCTTGGCACGGGGTGGCCAAAATGTAGAGATCTAATGCATGTGAGCCTATGGTAAGATGGAAAGGCATTCTCCCTTAGTCATTTGGGTTGGCTACATCTCATAAAGAGAAAAATATTCTTTTTCCCCGTGTATTTGAATATAATGGATGGATGGTGCTTGCATTTGCATTCATGAGTGTGTATGCCCCCTTAATGGGGTGAACACATGTTTCATTTGCAAGCCTTTGTGTTTGTGTACTTATGGAACTGTATGGATTATGTATGCTTTGCACATCTGAATGTACAAACTCTGTAATTTGATATGAAGGCTAAAAACACTCCATATTGATACAAAGGTTGTTACTACATGGTTATGGTTAGGAATCGATAAGGAGAATGAATGGTTGTATGCCTATGATATCTTTTGTGCACAACAATATATCTGCTGCAATGGGTTTTCTTGTGGAAGGGAACTAGACTTATAAGTTAATGAATGAATGTTAAACTCTGAGTTAAATGAAGTGATATAACTTTCCTTAACTATCAAACAAATTTTTTGTAATGCTTATGTAAGGAAGGCTAGAGGAGACCACAAATCCTATGTTTTTCCCTACTCTTAAAATGGAAAGTTTGCAAGATATGAAATCTCCATTTGGGTGTTGGGTAGAGAGATTCCCACTTACTAGAAGGTGTATGGAAGGTTGTGGCACTGCTCAGTCCATAGATAATTTCCTTAACCCATTGATATGCCTATCTAAACCGGGAGTAAATAAATAGTTGTTGCTAGAAGGTGTATGGAAGGTTGTGGCACTGCTCAGTCCATAGATAATTTCCTTAACCCATTGATATGCCTATCTAAACCGGGAGTAAATAAATAGTTGTTGATCCATAGTGGAGGATAGTCTTGACCATCCATGGAAGGACTAAGTATTTTGGCTAAGTGTTATAACCAACCCTCGAAGGAACCACTAGATCCCGGTTTGACATGGTTCCAATTTCAGGGTTCTTCCATATATCCTTACTTGTTACCTATTTAAAATTGGAGTGAATGATAGTCATTGGATCAGAGGGGAGGATAATACTCATCCATCCAATCATCACCAAAGGTTAGGAACCGAGGGTTGAGCCTCGGTTAATCAGGTGAAAGGGGAATCAGAGGCCCGGGCCCTTTAGATAACATGGCTTTGTTAAATATTGGTGTCGGTGAGGTAGGGTTCCAACACACGGTTCCATCCCTTTTAAGCTTGTAAACAAGGGTGTGAGAGAGGAGGATGTCATTATGATGTATCGTGCCAACGTGGCGACCATAATGCCACGAAGTATGACACTTTTCAACATCATATTTGTGCGAGTCGAGTGTGGGCCCTGTTGGGAGTAAACCTTTGAATTGGTTCCTTAAACCTTAGCCATCGTATCTGAAGGGTTGAGGGTTCTCGATCGTTAATTTCTTAGATAAGCTCAAGAGAGAGTCACTACCCCAGAGAACTGGACCATCAGACGAGTGGAGGTCTTTATGCAAGGGTCTTGGTGAAGCCCTAAGTTTTGGTGCCCGGTGGGGTGAGTTTCTCAGTGGGTTGAGGTGCCTGATGAGTGTGTGTTCCCGGTTGAGGAATGGTTTAAGGGACTATACCATTGGATAACCGACAACTGGGAGGACCCTGGGGTATGTTAATAGTTGGGATAAGGATGTCTCGGTGCCCAATGGGGTGAGGGGCCTGATGGGTTGAGGTGCCCAATGAGGTGTGTTCCCAGTTGGAGTATGGTTTCAGGGACCCGATAACCGATTAACCAGCAACCAAAAAGTGTTAATCATGTTCGTTGTTGGGGATCCATATAATCCTAGTGCCCGATTGGGCCTGAATCCGCCTTCAAGTTCCACTTATTGATGTACAAAGTATGCCAATCAAATTTTGGCCTGAGACATGCCATGTCAAAGGAATATGTCTCCCGACAGATCAACATCAGACGATTCCACATGCGATGGTACAAGTGGAGAAGGTCCACGTGGGTGCCACATGGATGTGAGGTAGTTTTGGCGAAAGAAAGCCTGAAAAATTTAAAAGGATATAACTTTTGATCCCGATCTTGGTTTTGAGCATGGTTATAGTCATTAGAAATATCTTGATGAGAATATTCCATCTTTGGGATCAATTTTGAGAAAGGAGTTGAAGTGAGAAAGAGGAATTTTTGACACCCCACTAGCCTAAGGAAGGGTTAGGGGGTCGAGTGTGTTACAATATGCTTGTCGATGGGTTCTGTTCCATAGAATCAACCTTGTAAGTTGTGGAGATATTGTTTTGTTTGTATATCAAATCTAGGTATGTCATTGACACATGTCCCAAATACAACTAGGAGAAAAGACAATTGGTACTTTTTCAAGTCACAATCGGTATGCCCTCATCAATTCAAGTAAGGAAAGATTTTTCTGGTAGCAAAATAGGGTATGGATTGAATTTCCCAAACAAAAATATCACCAGGATTTCATATGCATGATCCATAACATCCCAAAATAAGAAACAAGTAGGTGGTTGCATAACTCTATAAAAATCCATTGAAGTAGTAGAATCAGAGCAGAGAAAAACACCCTGGGTTCTCCAACAAATCTCTTGATTAATTCCAAGGAGAAGGGAGACGATTATGCAACTCGACAACAAACCATTCAAAGAAAGAAACTAAGAGAAAGAGTGGATCCATGGATTCCCCAATGAATTCAACATCCATGATGGATTATGAAACCCAATATCTCATTCCTCAATGTTGATGTAGAGGAAATTGTGATTTAAGGTGTAACAATGGTAGTCCATAGTCAGGAATTCCTTAGCAGGAATCCTAAGCTCTTTCAATATCAAAATGCTCATCTGTAGCTTAGTTAGGGTAGACAATTTATAGCTTTCAAGTTTCTCATTGATAGGGTTAGAAGGATCCATGGATTAGATTTTGTAATGTTGAAGGATTATGACAAAATAAAAAGACTATCATTATTATGAGTCAGATTAAGTTGTAGAGAAGGAATTTACCAGACCTCCTGAAGTAAGGGCCACTTGGAGAGGAAAATGATGAATACATATTCATATCTATTTTGGATTGCATATTTAGTTAATGATGTGGATGTTTTCAATTTAGTAGTTAGAATATATTTGTTCATGTGATTCATTATTTTCCAATATGTTGAGAACCCATGGTTGGAAATGGATTTGTTGTGTAATTTAGTGTGTTATATATTAGGATTAATTTTCAACACTACAATTATTTTTCAATCATCATTTCCTTTCTGTAACACTTGAAGTTCTCTCTTTCATTTTATTTCCAGTCAGGTGATTTTATTTCAAAGGAAATAAAAGAACTTTGTTGTCCCAACCAATAAATCATAAGGCATTTTATGCCTAGAAGGATTATGCTATAGACTCTTAGTTATTTTCTGCAAGTAGTTGCATATAAATCATATAGATTTCCATTATTTAGAAGAAACAAATAACATAGTTCATTCTACAGCTCTTTTAGACACTTGAATGTTACATAAACTTTTCATATTACTTCACAAACATATGATTCTCTGGTTGATAATTTAAGAATGATTACTTGAGGTTCATTAGTCTTTGTTGTTGTAATCTTTATTCTCACCACTTTTTGGCGCCATTGTCAAGGAAGTACTAAAATATTCAAGGAAGAAAGTACAATTGAATGAGGATTCCACTATAATAGGGAGAAGGAGCAAAGGTTCCCAAGAGTTTCCTTTGACAAACTGGTCTTCTTATTTGTATTCAATATATTATTTTTTAGAAGAATGCATGCATCACAATACGAAAAATTTAGAAATATTTTTACTAAAAATCCATAACCAAAGTGCAGGTCTAGAAAAAAGCATGAGGCAGTTACATCAAAAGAGTCCTAAGTCAAATCATATTGACGAAATCTTAGATGAACCCTTTGAATAATTAGGAGAAATCTCTAAATAATTTGAGGATTGGGCAACCTATTTATCTTCATCATTTGGATTTATCTCTTTGTTTAGTTTGGATGAAGAAATAATAGAAAATAAAATGGACGAAAGAGTTGAAGAAGAGCAAAGGTTGTTTCAATTTCCTATTCTGGAAATAGGAGAGCAAGTGAGAACAAAGAACATTAATTCAACTTCTCTTCCCCATTTCCATGGGATAGTATCTAAAGACCTATACACTTTCCTCTTTGAATTTTAAGTCCTTTGTTGGACCTATGAATAAAAGAATGACACTCAAAATATGATATTGTTCCCTTCTAATACGAAGGAAGCATTTCTCATATGGTTCATGGGCCTTGATGGACATTGTATTAGGACATGGGAAGTAATGAGAGATCTCTTCATTAAAAAAGATCGAGAATATTGAAAATCAAGAGATTCAAGAGATGCAATATTCCGAATGACTCAAAGGGAGGAGGAATCTTTGGAAGACTATGTTGAGATATTTCACTTCAACTATAGGAGGTCTACTAATTGTATGATGGATAAGGAATCCCTCAAACTAGTACTCTTGAGGGGGATAAAAGATGAGTACATAGAAGCCCTAAATCTGATTGTATATAGGGATATATCCAAATGCAATTATGATGAAATAAGAGAAGTTTGCATGAAATACTCAAGAGCTATTATAAAAAATAATAACGAAATAAGATAAACTACTACACATACTTCAAAGTCCATGCAAGATTAACTAGGGTAGAAATTGGGAATTTTTTGGAAGACATAAAGATAGACATATTGCATTCACTAGTAATTCAATTTGAGACTCTTCAATTCAAAAGAAAACAAGACTCAAGATTTATAAAGCTTTGGCATGTTTTTTCCCAAAGTGATCTAAAAAATATGCCCATCATGAATGCCTTTTAAAGAATGTAGAAATATATAACATTTGCAAGGAAAATCATGACATCAAGCGATGCCCACAGTTGCTAGGATGGAAGGCCTTGTATGAGGAAGTAGAACAAAATATGGAGCAAGTTTGCTTCATCAACCAACAAAGGTACGAACTGTTGTGAATGAATCAATGTATGCCATATGAACACCCTCAATATTTCAATTATTCTTGGAATTAATCAAATGAATGCACCTACCAATTGGTATCTCTAGCCTTGGTAGAATCCATTTCCTCAGCAACAGTGGCAAAACCCTAGATTTCATAATCAACAACCATCATTGTTTCCTTATCAACAACCCCCAAAAAACCAATGGTATACTTATATCAACATTGGACAAATCAACAAACTTGGAATTCAACTTCCCAACAACAGTAAGCATTGTTGCCACCTCCTCAACCTACCAATACTCCCCTACTACCTGCTCAATTTGCACAAAATCCAAACAATAATAAACAAATATGTAACAATGGAGTAATAATTCACAATACCTACTCTTTAGAATCCCTATATTGCAGCAAAGTTCAACTTAGTTCGGGAAAATTAGTGGCTAAGCCTTTACCACTAATAGTGATTAAACATGTTGATGAAGAGCAACTACAAAATTCTAAGACTCATACACAAAAAGTCAATCCTCAACAACAAACACAATAATATATAGGATATACAAGCAGTGCTATAGTAAATATCCATATTGCGGACAAGTTATTAACAAACACCTTGATTGATCTTGGACATCCATAAATGCACGACAAAAGATACTTTACAGTCACAATTCAAAAAATTTTGAGACAAACCCCAACTATTCTCCAAATGGATGAGAGATCCACTTTCAAGATAGAAGGAGTGATAGAAGATATAATAGTCTTAATAGACTCATGGATTATCCAACATATTTCATGGTCTTGCAAACAAAATCAGGATTAGGAGGTTATCCTTTAATTGTTGGAGGACCTTAGCTAGAAAATGTTGAACAAGACCTATATAGGTTGTATATATGGTGACATGACCATCTTTGATTGACAGTCCCATAAAAATTTGACATTATATCCTCCAGCTAGGCCATTCCTAGAAGCCAAAGAACCAACCTGGATTGAAGATGAACAAGGAAACACATTTTTTGAATAACCTGTCCAATTTATCCTTACCATTAACAAGGCTTTAACTTTGAAATCTATGGATGAAGATATACTCATTTTGAGCTTTATGCAAAACATGTACCCACCAAAGTATTGCCACTAAATTTCACCCCCATACTATACTCAATACCAAGTCTTTGAAAATTTGATCCACTCTAAAAGCTTCAAATTTCTTTCTTCTAGACCATTGTTTGACTAGCTTTGATTGAATCCCCAAATAACTTTGAACCTTAAATTAAAGGATTAAATGATGAATCTACCGAGGGTAGCAACAATTATGAAAATGAAGTAGAGACAAATTCAACAATTTTTATATACTATAACATATATCCCTATGACAACATTGTCCAATTCATCAACTACAACAATAGAAGTATTCCCTAGAAAAACTTTGAATATCAATAACAAACAAACCAATCCT
>CBVK0103194140.1:0-10533 GCA_900067695.1 Picea abies | reverse complement strand
GTAATTAGTGGCAGGGTAGTTAAATGGTTACTTTTACTATAGGAATTTGACTTAGCCATACTTGATAGGCCTAGCAAGGAGAACATTTTTGCATATATCTTATCTTGATTGGAAATAAATACCGAAGAAGATCCAGTTGATGACACTTTTCCATATGAACACTTGTTTGTAGTATCAGTGCAAACCCCATGGTTTGTTGACATTGCAAACTACCTTGTCATGGGAAGGTGTTTGCAACATTTCTCTCATAAATTGTGTTGCAAAATCATAAGAAAAAGTCCACCATACATTTGGATTCAAGGATTCTTATTCAATATGGGACTTGATTAGGTGCCTCATCAATGTCTAAGAGAGGATGAAATCTATGATGTGATATGTGCATGTCATGATGAACCCAATGGAGGACACTTTACATCTTAAAGAACAACCTTTAAGTTCTTAAATGCAAGGTACCATTGGCGAACTCTTCATAAAGATGTTATAAAATATGTCAACAAGTGTGATGGATGTCAAAGAATGGGCAAACCCACACAAGTTGATGAAATTCCTCTTTTACCTCAAGTATCAGTGGAACCATTTGACAAATGGGGTATAGATTTTTTTGGTCCAATACATCCTCCATTGAATCAAAAGAACTACATCCTTGTTTGCACTCACTATCTTGCTAAATGGGTGGAAGTACAAGCCCTTTGGTTAAAGAAGAAAAGGTTGAATACTTTCTATATGGGGATATCTTCACAAGATTTGGAGTCCCAAGAGAGATAGTAACAAATAGATGAGTTCAATTCACTTTAACTCTCATTAACGAGTTGACTCGTTAGTACACATTAGACATAGAAACTCAACCTCATATCATCCCTAATAAAATGGACAAGTCGAGGTTACAAATAGAGAGATGGAAAATATACTCACCAAAACTATTCAAATTCACATAAAAGATTGGGAGAACAAATTAATAGAAGCAACATGGGAGCAACATGGGAATACAATACAACATGGAAATCAACAACCGGAATTAGACCCTATGAGCTAATGTATGGTAAGTCTATATGACTTCCAATAGAATTTGAAATCGAAACACTATGGGTAACATTACAACTGGGGTTGGACCTTTGTGTAGCACATAAAGAAAGACTTTAGTAACTCAATGTTGATGAAATTTGGTAGCAAGCAATATTTCATACAAAAATCATATTATAGAAAATAATCAAATGGCATGATAGATTCATTAAGGTCAAGCAATTTAAAATTGGAGACTAGGCTCTTCTGTATGACTCCAGGTTTAAAGACTTCAAAGGAAAACTCAGAACAAGATGGCTTGGCCCGTATGAAGTGGATCATATTTTTGACAATGGCTTAGTAAGGAAAAGACGATTGATAAAGAAAAAAAGACGTTGCTTCTCAATGGACACCATTTCATGATGTATAAAAATCAATTTACAAAAGAAGAATTCATCTCCACCCTACAAAGTAGAACATAACACCTTAATGTCAATTTTGAATAAGTACATTATATCTTTGAAACAAAAAATGAATAATTCTTATGATGAAAACTTGCAAAGGCATTATAAGATAGAGATAAATTGAAAACCACACTAAATCTACTCTACATAATAATTTCTTATCGTGAAAACCAAGTTCCATGGCACTATAGGACAATGACCATTTAAAAACCAACTTGCTAGCAAATTGTCGCCATTTAAAAAAAACAGAAGAAAAAATAAAACTCCAATACTCTATACATTGTTGTCTTCATATTTGGGTCCCACCCACAATTCAACCAAGGAAAAGCAAAGCTATAGAAGACACAAAAAACTAGTAATTCATAAAAGGATGCCAAACTAGAAAAAGTTGCGACCAAAACTAACTCAGAAGTAAATCTAACTCAAGAATATCTCAAACCAATTGCTGAATAAACAATATTAACTATTATAACATCTATGTCACCTTTATTCACTTGCCTCATCCCTATATCTTATCATAAGTCACTGCTCGAGGATGGCCAATCTCTATGTCTAGGGCAGGTATTCACTACCCTTCATGTTGTGTGAATAATATTTGAATTTTTTGGTGGCCTTAACATGCAACACCAGTCAAACAAAGTTTGAATTTTTAGTATCTATCACACCATCAAACCTACTCTCTGATATGGGCCTTCATCAACCAACGTGCTAATTTGTACCGCCAAAATTGGCATGATATACTGTCATTGAAACGACTACAAGCAATTAAGACTTTAGGTTATTTCCATTACCATGTTGCTATTTCCAAATCATGTGCATGAATGATCCACTCTCATAATCAATTTTTGATTTCTATGGAGAAGCTGTGTAGGTGATGGCAAGATTGGAAAGGCAATTATGGAAACAAAATTTTTGTCAGTCATCCACCACAACAATAGATTTCAACTAGATTTTGCATGGACATCCAGTCATTGCAGAACATTGGCCTATAATCTTGTCACGGAGGAGATTAAACTTGGTTGGTTGTAGTTTAAGAGGGGAAAGTAGTAGTGAGCAACAAGGCACAAAGAGTTATAGAACTAGTGAACTGTAGCTAACACAAGTAATAACATATTTTGCTTAATAGCTTCATGAGAATGTCTCAACAATTTGAGGGTTTATAAATAAAGTAACAAAGGAAACCATTGTAAAAGCAACATGCCTTCAACAAAAAGGGGGAAATGGTTCGAAAGCAATAAGGATTTCCTGGATGCAAAATAATTTTCTTTTAGGTTGGAGAGACGGTAACAAACACATGTAAGGGTGTGAAAAGATATACATTGTTGATGCCATGGGTTAAAGTGGCCTTGAATATTAACATATACATTACATGTGAAGGCCGACACAATATTGTGTTGGTCTATCGCTTCAAATATCTAGAGCACTTAAGGCGTCAAAGGACTATTATCATTCCCTACTATTTGATAAAATCACTACAGAATATGGATGCAAATGTACAAACAAGAAGATAATTGGTCATAGGATGCCATGGGCTAATCAAGCTATTGATTCTTGACAATTTAAGGAGAAAAAAACCCTATGTGATGTGGGATATGTTTTTTGGCCATTCAAAAGGGATCATGGAGATAAAATAGCTTGGTGGATAACCATTGCAAGCTGCACCACTGGACTCAATAGTAACAATGGAGGAAATCCCACATTCTACCAAGTTTGGGTGGGTTACTAAGGAAATGGTTGAGGTAAACACCAACAAAGGACGCAAAATAAGTAGTAGAGGGGTTAATTAAACTACTCTGGAGCCAAAATCAAAGGTTTGAAAGATCACACAAGGACCTTCATTGCAAGCTAAGGAAGTAATCCAAATTTCAGGCTCTTCTTAATAGGTAGACACCATATTTCTACAAGGGTCCCTATCATTAAGGAGATAGAGGAAATAATTAGCTAACCAATGGAGTAAACCCCACTAAACAAAAGCACCAACAACCAAGCTATTGAAAAGAAACCAAAAAGAGTAAGAAGGTCTAGATCAACTAGGTTTCAAGCAAGAATCTCAATGCCAACTGCAACAACAAACTTGATTGAATTACTTATGAGGGAGCTATAGATTGATCGGGCATAAGTAATGAAATGGAAGACTGAAGTTGAAGCCAAAAGTCAGGACACTATTTCAGTCTATGAACACCGCTAGGTAATTACTAAACTAGAAGATAAACTTGCATTAACCTCAATTGAGTATAATGAGAATTTAGAACACATCAACAATTACAATATCAAACTTAAGGCATCCTATTAAAGCAAATGCAGGAGACCATTGAAAAGCCTAAAGAGTTAGCCAAGGTGACAAATACATGTGAGTAAATTACTAAACAAGCTTATTAGATGCTAGCACACAAACCCCTTACTAGTATCTATGCATTGTACCTAAAAGAACAATGACACAAGTTTTGAATTGAATGTTTTGTCTCAATGATAAAAAATAGATTTTCAAAATCTCTAGGAATTTTGTAATTGTTACTTTGATATCACTCTAAAGAGAATAAATCTCCTCTATGTGTTATATTTACACAATTATGTTTTGTAGCAAAGGGTGAGGTGGTCTCCAAACCCTTACATTGGATACATATAGCCAAGAGCCTTCATGTTTTGGCTAGAAAATGAGAGCACTAGATTATCCACAACAAAGCACTGTGAAGCTAAAGAAGGGAATACAGAGCTATAAATAAGATGTGAAGGAGCCAAACCTAGTGAAGTTTGGAAGAACCACATCCAAGTGATAATAGGCCCACTCGTCCATCCAATGCCAAATAAGAGACAATTAGAGGTTGTAACATAATGTATCATACTCATCAACATTTCTAGAGAGGAAGCATTGAGATAGATAGAGGGTAGATGGTAGGCATTGATAGAGGAATTGTAGAAGAAGGAACTAGAGTAATTTCTTGGGATAAGGACAACTCTCTACAAAGTTGAATTATACATTGAAGGTATTTGAAAAAACACATGTAACTAGATAGGTCTAAAGTATAGGTTACCTCTCTTGTTGCATCCTATTCCCTACTTTGCAAGGTCATGTGAACTTGACATTGATGTCGATAAGGCTAGATTGAAGAAGGTTGTGTAGTTTTTAGGGTATCATCACAAATAGAAAGATACCTACCCCATAGCTTATGATCTAAGGACCAAGTACTATGCTGCACAACTTTCCATGGAGGAGGGCATAACTTTACAAGGTCAAATTGTACCCTATTTACCCAAGGTGGGTGATACTCCAAAGTCCTTAGAAACAAGAGAAGAAGTATCAACAAAAAGAGAACTTGCATCGATATTAAGGGAATAAAAAACAAAGTCCCTAGCACCAAGGGAAGAATTATTTGTAGCAGCAACAACAAGAACATAGTCTTCAATATCTACAATACTAATGACATAACCGTAAGTTGAAACTATACTCAAGATTGAGTCAACAAATACTAAATTAAAATAGAATTGGCAAGAATAATATAATCATTTTTTTCATCGACATTTCGAAATAGAATTTGCAAGAATAATAGTGTCATTTTTCACAAAAATGACACTAACCGTGGATTATCCAAAAAATACCTTTGAAACCCTTCACCACAAAAATTTGAATACAACAAGAATAATAGAGGTTGAAGTGGAAGAAACAACAACAAAAAAACAAATAGAATCAACAACAAGAGCAGACAAAGGGGAAATATCAAAGAAGAAGGCCAACTAAGCAATAATCAGTAGCCAAATCATTGACATTCACTTTTTGTCCTTTTCCCTTCTTTTTGCATGAGGGTGAAAACCTCTAAGTTGGAGGGTATGATGGGCTTCTGAAGTATGCCATATTTATCCATTTTATATAGCCAATTATCCCCATAACATTTATGTTTGGTCCATTATTCAACCTAGTACTTAGTAAACCAACCAATTATGTAGCCCACAACATTGTGATGATTAATAGTTTAACAATGGTTTTTTTTGTTACATGTTATGAGTTTGACATGAGAAAATGCTTGAGTGTGCCTAATTATTGATGAGTATGAGTTTATGGTATGCTTTCTAATGAGTGATGTTTTGTAGGCTTAATCTTGTGAGTTGTGGAAATATTATTTTGTGTGTATTTTAGATCCACAGTCTACCATTGACACTTGTCCTAGTTGTAGCTAGGAGAAAGGATAATCAATATATGTTAAAGTTGCAACCGATATGCCCTCATCAATTTGAGGAGTAAGGAAAGATTTCGTTGGCAACAAATTAGGATATGGATACACTTTCCCTAATAGCCTGAACAAGAAGACCATTGGGGTTGCATGAGCATGATCCATAATACCCCAGCCTGAGAAAGAAGGAAGCAGCCTCACAACTTTACAATAGTCCATTAAAGAAACATAATTGGAGGGGAGAATAGCACCATGAGTTCTCCAACAAATCACTTGATCCAATTGAAGGAGAAGGGGGACAACTATGCAACTTGACAACATACCATTGAAAGCAACATACTAAAAGAGGGAGTAGATCCATGGACTCCTCAACAAATCATTCATTCTAGCATCCTTGATGGATTATAAACCCTAAGATCTCGTTTCTCAATGCCAATGTAGAGGAAATAACGATTTTAGGGGTAAACTCTTCCGATCTCACAGAAAGAAGGAAGCAGCCTCACAACTTTACAATAGTCCATTAAAGAAACATAATTGGAGGGGAGAATAGCACCATGAGTTCTCCAACAAATCACTTGATCCAATTGAAGGAGAAGGGGGACAACTATGCAACTTGACAACATACCATTGAAAGCAACATACTAAAAGAGGGAGTAGATCCATGGACTCCTCAACAAATCATTCATTCTAGCATCCTTGATGGATTATAAACCCTAAGATCTCGTTTCTCAATGCCAATGTAGAGGAAATAACGATTTTAGGGGTAAAAACTATAGTGCACAACCAAGAATTCCTTAGTAGGAATCCTAGTCTCTTTTAATAAAAAATGTTCATTTTTAACTTAGTTAGGGTAGACAATTTATAGTTTTTAAGTTGCTTATTGATAGGGTTAGAAGGAGTTGCATATTAGGGTTTGTAATGTTGAATTATTTTTTATCAAATAAAAAGACCATCATTATTATGAGTTAGATTAAGCCGTAGATGGGGAATTTACCAAACCTCCGCATATAGGTCTTGCTTGGAGAGGCATTTGGTGAATACACCTTCATATCTATTTTGCATTGCATATTTAGTTATTGTTGTGGATGTTTTCAATTTAATAGTTATAATATCCTTGTTCCTATGATTCATCCTTTTCCAATATGTTGTGAACCCATGGTTGACAATGGATTTGTTGTGTGATTCAATGCACTATATATTAGGATTAATTTCCAACACTGCAATTATTTGTCAATCATCGTTTCCTTTTTGTAACACTTGAAGTTCTTTCTTTCATTTTATTTCCAGTCATGGTATTTTATTTCAAAGGGAACTAAACAACTATGGAGCCCCAACTAGTAAACCATAAGGTATTTTGTGGCTGGAAGACTTATGTTATAGACTCTTAGTTCTTTTCCGCTGCATATAACTCATATAGATTTCCATTCCTTAGAAGAAACATAGTACATAGTTCATTTTCACAAACTTGAAAGTTGCATAAACTTTGCATTGTATTTCACAAGTATACAATTCTCTAGTCGATAATTAAAGTGTGGTCACCCGAGGTTCAACAACCGTTGTTGCTGTAATCTTTGCTCTCATCAATATTCTCTTTGAGCCTTGCATTTATATAACTTTTTTGAGTTATTTCATTTGATAACACATATGTTTGGGATCCCATTTCTCTCCAAAACACTTACATTTTCGCTCCCTTAGTCTATAGGCTTCCAAACTATGTTTATTTTCTTCTAGTATATGTGGTGGAAGACATTTTTAATTTTCAGTGCCTATGGTTTGGGGAGGCTTTCATCTTGAATAAACCATGTCATAATTCTAGGATGACCTATTTACTTTGATTTCTGCAACTTTTTCCTTATGTATGGCCTTTTCCATGGTTGTAATATTATGCATTTTTAACTTGTTCTTTATGTGTTTCTTGAATTTGTGCACATCAGTTTGGATTAGTTAATCTTCTGATAACCTAGACACTCACATTGCTAGTGCTTCCCATTCATATGTAAATTCATCTACATCACCTTTTTGTTTTAGTTTGGTGAGTTTTGTTAAAAATATATTTTTATGTGATGCCTTGGAGTCTCCTTAAAAAATCATTTTTGAATGTATCCCAATTATATGTATAGAACAAAGACTTCCATGACATGTACCAATTGTATGCATTTCCCTCACTCTACTTGGAGGCATGCTCGATTTTCGTGTCATTTTTTTTAACATTATGTATTTGAAAGTATTCTTTTACTTTGTTAAACACGACCACACTTTGTTTTTCATTTCCATCGAATTTTGATAACTCTAGTTTTATCTTTATCAAATACTTATCTATTAATTTGCATAGGGTGGTGGTTAGTTGATGGTTGGTAAGCCATTCATGTACATGTTTGGTTATGGATTAGTTGTATTGGTAGAAATAACATTGGTCAAAGACCCTTTAATGAGTGCCTTAATTCATTCATTTGTTCCATTAATGCCTCCTCGTTTTTTTTTGACAATTTTCTTCGTTGTTTATGTTAATTATTGTCTTAATGTATCACAACTTTGTTTAATTTCTTGCTTCAAACTGTCATAGGTTTGGGAAATTTCTTGCTTCAATTTATCATGTTTATATTGAAAATCCTTTTTGAGAACTCTACTTTCTCCTCACTAACCTCCTTGTATTGGCCCTTCAATTTCTCCAACCTAGAATTAATATGTGCATTGCCCACCATTTTCCTTGTCTTTGGAGGATAAATTTTGATTTATTTTCTACTATTTAATTGTTGGTTACTGAGTGATGGATGTAGGGGCATATTTAATTGTAGTTGTATGACCTAAACTAAGTAGTATGGATGTATAGAATCTGAATTTGGTGGCTATAATTGACTCTTAGCGATTGCACGACACTCTTTTTTTTCCCGTGTAATTGATAGTATGATCGTATGGATTTGGGTGCATGGGTGGAATTGATGGTTGTTGTGTGGCAACGAGTGGTATGGTTACTTGTGGAATGTTGTATGATAGCATACAACAATGACTAAGTATGGGGGGCATACAATTGTGTATAGTGGTAGGGACTGAGTATGGGGGCATATGGCTTGGAACATACATTGGCAATGGTACAAATGGGTGATGGTTGAAATGATAGTGGGTCAACCTTTGATCAAAATGAGGTTCGGATACTAGTTGGAGCATACATACTCTGTTTAAGTGATTTTGTAATTGGATATAACCAAGATATGTAAAATATATAAAGTAGTGAATGATGATGTTTAAATTGAGTGGAGCCCGAATAAATATAATCTATGGGGCACCTTTGTTCCTTTTAATGAAAGGTTATGTCTCTTTATTTATTCGTTATGTTCTTTCTTATCGTTATTAATTCATTTATATTTCATTGTTATATTATATATTCTCTAGCTTTATTTTATGTACATAATAGAAAGTCTGTAAAATTCCTTCGTGAATTCCTTTACTGACATCTTTAACACCATCTTATCCCAAGTTTTAATCTTCTCTTTACCACTACTTTCTCTATTAAGCTGCAATTTATCCCACCACAAAGAAGCATGACTCTTCAATTTTGTATAGGAAAACCTAACCTTCATAGGATCTCTAATCTACTAAAATTCAAAGAACTTTTCCATTTCTCCTATCTAGTCTATCAATTCCTCATGATTTAAACTTGTAGAATACACATGAGTATCAATTTTAGGTTTACCTCCAATACCCCTAGTTTCTATGATCATTATTTCTTCAATTGTCACTTGCTCTTTTAGTTCTTCTCTCATAGTGTCTAGTTCCACTTCATCATCATTGTTGTTTTTGATCACATTGGTAACACCTCTCCTCCGGGTTGCATCCATGGAATCCATTCTTTACATCATTCTCCTCATCAACACTACAAGGGCATCCATGTCTTTTTCACCCCGCGGTCTCCTAAGTCTTCCATGACTCTTCCTCTTTGCGTCATCACTCTATGTCTATTCTAGGATCTCCTTTTGTGAGCTCCCCACTTCACCAATATTTACAGATTACTCAATCTATGACCAAGGTCCCTCTGGTCCTCCCCAGTGTAGGCTCAACCTGTTCTGATGCCACTTGATGCAAAGAAATTTGCACAACAAAAATAACACCACACAAGAAGTGAATTAAGTAATAAGCATCCATAACATAATTACACACACCACTAAACACTTGGTAGAAATAATCACATAGTTATGCAACCTCTTTATTGAATTAATGGTCAATGCTTCCGGGCCTCTTTACATTCATAGAACCCATGCATAAGTTTGTGGATCACACAACCATACACACTACACAAACTATATTAAAGAAGAGCCAAAAACCCTTTACTCATTCACAAACTTCATATTTATGCTTGTGCTTGTTTTACAACCCCTTAAATATTCAAATTACAAATAAAATACTTCATATTCCAATGATTGACAAAAATTTACTATTAACAAAAAATGTTATATTACAATACAATTTGTTTAATCATAAAATAAAACGAAAACTAAACAAACATACACGATAAGTGTAGTAGTACGAGGAATGTTTCTACATCTAAAGGAGACAATATTTTAAAATAATAGAAATTATTTTAAAATAATAAATACTCTATAATTATTGAAAAGGTTAAGTACGATATATTTTAGTGTGCAAAACAAAAATATAGAAATTTTAAGAAACATTAAGATGAAAAAGACGAATTATGATAGTTTGTTAAAACCAAAACTAAATTTTGTATTTTGTATTTTATATGGTAAAATATATTTTAAGGGTTTAAAGATGACTTTGATTTTTTTATTATAAAATTTTTGAATATTTTTATAATTTTTTGGATTAATTGTAAATAATACTAATTTGTTAGTATCAATTATATATATATATATATATATATATATATATATATATATATATATATATAT
>CBVK0103194134.1:0-11162 GCA_900067695.1 Picea abies | reverse complement strand
TCCGGTTTGTATAAATTCACTAAGTTTGCAGACAATGACTCCTATTTTCTAGTTACACATAAGGAAAGTACTTTGCATGAACCTCCAATAGAACATGCATATATTCTTGTGCTTCCATCTATTCCAGACATCCGAGATGATTCCATACACTCAGATTCTATACATGGAAATGAGCAGGTAGTATAAACAGATAAGGAGCCAGCACTGAAGCTTCAGTATATTCCCAAGAGGGTACAATTCACACTTCAGGAAGCAGGTGTTCTTGAAGGGAATCCATTGGATTCGAGGAGGACTCAATCTCAACATGAGGATCCCTCTCATGTACTTTCAACTTCTGAATCTGTGATGCCCATGCATTGCTATATGGTTCAATATTCCAATCCATAGAGCTATAATAAGGCTAAGGGAAATCCATTATGGAAAGAAACCATGCAGGAGTATGACTCACTCCTAAAGAATGATACTTGGGATCTGGTTCCACTTCCAAAAGAAAGGAATATTTCCAGGTGCAGATGGGTCCACATGATCAAGGGGTACAAGGCTAGATAGGTTTCCAAAGGACTTCATCAGTTCCATAAAGATTTCTATATCTTCACAAAGAATTTCAGTGAACAAAAGTTTTAGACTTTGCGGGATTGTCTTGGAGTGAAGAACACAGTTGCCTAGCAACTGCCTTTTCTTCTTTTGATGCATTGTATTATGAGAGGGGTTTTTACGAAGACTTTTAGTGAACAAAAGTTTTAGACTTTCAGGCATCGTCTTGGAGTGAAGAACACAGTTGCCTAGCAATTTCCTTTTCTTCTTTTGATGCATTGTATTTTGAGGGGGGGTTTTGTTCCCATGTGGTTTTCCCTCTTTCCTCAATTTTATTCAGTTTTCATTAGTTTCATTGTACATGAGTACCTAATATGGCCTAGTTGTCAGGACTCATTTTTTACTCCATAGTGATGTTAAGGGGGGGTGTTGGAGAAATTTTAAAAAACTAACTACTTGATTGATTTTCTTAATTATGTAATGCTCTTCCCTATATATGAGTGTATTCCACTCATTCATTGTATCATATTTATCATCATCTATCAATCATCATTGATTTATCAACTCATTAGAGTAGTGTGAATATATTTTCTCATTCTTCCATTTTGAATCTCTCATCCTTTCTTGATAAGATTTGTTTGTACTTGTTTTAGCTATATCTCCTCTGCAGGTTTCGATGAAACATTGACACTTATAAACCATCAAACCTTCACCCTCATTGACCATCTGAACCATTTTTTACCACAATTAACTGTATTCACCATGGTGGAATGATAACAGTTTATGGATGACCATCATTTGATCTAATAATCATCGACCCATAACTCCCTAACCTATATTGACAAATGCTAACTAATATTGATTATAAGTCAACATTAATCACCTACCACAACTAGAAACATACCCTTGATCCAAAAAATAATGCACTAACCACCTAATCCACTAACCCTCGACCTATTAATATCAATAAGTCAATAACCATTAACCACCATCAACCATATAATCCATCGTTTACCATCATTGACTTACATTTGTTAACCATATTGACCACGGTTCACCATATTTACTGCATTGAACCGTTGAACCATAGCCCACTCTCCCACTAACATCGTGCTCACTTATATTATGTTAATCCATTAGCCACCTAATCCACTAACCCCTCAACCCACTAATCTTAGTAAATAAATAACCTTCACTACCATCAACCATATCAATTGTTGTTGGCCATCATTGGTCTACCTTTGTTTCCATATTGACTATAGAGACCATATTCTCTATGGTTCAAGATTTTTATTGCATTGAGCCACTGACCCTTATCCCACTCTCCCACTAATATTGTACCAACTTATATTCTATTAATCCTTTAACCACATGCATTGAAAATCCCATCACCCATAACCTTGATGACTTGGTGATCTTATTAACCTATCACCCTCCACTCTCATTGACCATAGTCAACCATGGTTTATCTAGTAACCCATGATCCCTATCCCATATTGACCTTATTATGTACATATAGTCCCATATATATTGTTATTAGAAATATGGAATTTGTGCTTATCTATAATCATAATTTAATCATCAAATAGGCAAGGACATATTGTCATTTAATGGAAACTATATTTGATATATCTACTCATAGTTAGAAGCTTCTAGAGAGACTAACAACCTCTATACATATTTATTGAATGTAAGAGGAAGGCATGTATTAAATCATTCTTTTATTGTTCTTGTATGGTGGAGCCCTACCTTAAGGGTATTTTTGGTCGTATAGAAGTTTTATAGCATCTTTATGCATTATTATTTAGATATATGTGGGATATATGGTTTTTAATCTAATCTCCATTTATGTTGTTCAAGAGTATTTCTTATTTTATTTTATGTTTACATATTTCTCTTATAGTGGATGCTCAAGTAGTGAAATTCCCACAATGTTTGCTAAAGTGGTATGAAACATGGAAAATTTTAAAAACACTTCCTAAATTTATATACATAATAAATGGTTGAATCACCATGGTACATAGGATAATTATAAAATGTTGTGGGGTCTTGGTGAGTATTTTGATAAAGTATAAAAACGTATATAATAATAGGAAAATAGATTCATTAACTTGTAATATACTCATCCCCAACTATTCCCTATCTACCTTTATATGTACATCTTAGGTCGATTACAAAGTGTCACAATCATTACAAAAATCATTTCTTTGAAGGAATGCAAGAAACCCTTACATGTGAAGCACAAGCAACATGCACACGTTTTACCAACATAAAGCACAACTCGAAAACAAGGCATGCAACCTCTAACATCATGTAGAAGTATCAAAATTGAAAACAAGGTGCCAACAAGTATATATGAAACTTCTGTAGATTAGTAACTCTCAAAAAAAATTAAAGAATATACAGTTTAAATGCTAGCCTCTCAAACACTTGGATTTAGATTTCTATTTTTGAGCATAAAAGATATGGGCATTGAAATTTGAAACTAAGTAGCAATGCTTTAGAGACTCTTAAATTTGCATGCATTTTTATGTCCATGGCATAACTCTTTAGCCACTTTCTTATATTTGTATGTAATTTTAACCCATGCCATGACCGAGAAGATATTCCTTAGTCCACTATCAGATTTATTTATATACATTATTACATTTGGCATAATTTTTGACATTTTCCTGATAACATTTCGACGACTAAAAGACAAACTTCCGACGAACATGATTATGAATGTTCGTCGGATTTGTTTCATTGCACCCTCGACAAACATATCCAACTATCATACTTTCGACAGACAAACCTGCCACGTGGCAGGTGTGGAGAGATTAAATCCACCTCTTTTTCATTGAAACTCAACGTCACAACTGCCACGACCATATCTATATTTTGTGTGTTCGACGAAAAAGGTTGCCACATGGAATTTCATGGACAAGTTTATCTCCCAAGCGACCGTCGCAATACTGACGTGGGTAAGGGTGTCGAAGTTTCGATGATGAGTAAGGGTGCTTGAGTTCTAACGAGATGAAAACAAAGTTAAAAAGAAATTAAATTGATGTTCTACACTGAAATCCATGCTTATGATGCATTGGATAGAGGTCCATGATTGGTTTTGAGTAACATGCATTTGTGATACATGTCCTGCTATATGCCATCTTAAGTGCTTGATTTTTATCTTGTTGAGAGTTCACATTTACTGATGACCGAGAAGTTAGATGATGTTGTGGTATTCCACAAATTATATATAATAGATATAGATAGGCATACTGTGTTGTTTCAGGATGATTCATAGAGTTATTAAGAGGATTGTCCACTTGCCGTTATAGGACCTAAGATTGTCAAAGGGATTATTTGTATGAATGGGATCCACAATAGTTATGTATATGATTTTAAGTTGTTTCTTGGGAATGAAGGAGTTGATATTTTATGAAAATGTTCCCAATAGTATAATTATCACATAATTTTTGGCACAATATTGACACTTAAAATTGACATCAAAGAGAATGAGAACTCTATTTATTCAAAATGGAATTTTTTTTATATAGGTGAGGGAAATCCTTGTTTTATGGAGGATCCTCCTGACAATGAGTTGTATCTTTTTATCAAATTTGTTGTCCATGAAGCTCAACCTACAAATGATTGGTTAAATAGTGATAATGTTAATGCTAGTGTTTACAAAGGTGTCATTACTGATGACCAAACTACTGAAACTGTTGTTTCCATGGTTGTGAACCCTCCCAAATATGCACATGCCAGAATCACAATTTCCAATTTTCACAAAAATACAAAGAAGTCATAACAAATCTATAGTTACAATAAATATTTGAAGAATTTATTTATGGACTAGTTATTTAAAATTATTTACATATAATTATATACATAATAAATTTACAATTACAAAAATATTTAAATATTTATTTCCTTAATTATTTATATAAGGTTTGAAATTTTTTATATAAATAATTTCACTTTTTCCAAAAATTTAACATAAATAATTCCTGGATAAATTTAAACCCTACAAAATGTATATTGCAAAATAAAAAATTACACAGTAACACAAAGAAAAGTATATGAAATCAAGACAAAAAAAAATACAAAGCTCACATATATGAAATCTCTGTTTGTTATTAGCTTAAAAGAACTATGAACACAATAAATCCAAAAAAAACTATAACTATGAGGTTAATAAAAATAATTTGAATATGGTTTTGAATTATATAATAATGATTTTTTTTTATTACAAGTTGCTCATTGAGTTTTGTATAAAACTCAAATGAATGATTAAATTCAGCTAAGTGGAAGGAGGTAGGTTGAGTTTTACATAATAAATTTAAATGAATGAATAAAAATTGTTAATGGAAAGCATGTTGAACCTCACATATTAAACTAAATAAATTAATAAATTAACTTAAATGTATTAATAAATATGGGTAGGGTAAATTGAAGTAGGTTATTCTTAAAATTTAAAATGTTATTTAAATATTTGAAGTTAGGTATTTTCTGATCATATAAATTTAGATGAAATTTTATTATTTAATTGTATTTTTAACACATAAATAAATTCAGTATTGTGAAATTTTTTTGGAACATTTGAATTATATAGAATTAACCATCTTTAAAATATTGAAATTATACAAACTCAAATCTAAAGATCTAACAATTTTTTTTTCAGATTTCCACAAAAGTAAACAAATAATATACCCAAAACTAAAATGTACATGGTTTAGAATACAACAATCTAAAACACATAGTACATAGCCTAGAATAAAACAATCTAAACACAAAGGAAAAAGTCACCGATAACACTAGCAAACACCCTCATATATATATTAAGATGAACTGAATAATAAAGAAAACATGTGTTTTATCTATTATTCCCCCCACTCTCATAACCCTCTTACTACTAAAAAGAGATAAAACAAAAATAAATTTCATTGGTATCAGTTCATACAATTATAAACCATATCCATCAATCTTTTGTTACTGTTAATCCTTAGGTTTCAGAGAAAAAGTGAGAAAGGGTGAACAGATCTTCGTCATTTTCTTTCTCGGATGTTGAGGGTGAGGGGAATAATAAAGAAAACACCCTCATACTACTAAAAAAAAATAAAACAAAAATAGATCTTATGGGTATCAATCATACAATTATAAACCATATCGATCAATTTTTTGTTCCTGCTAATCCTTTGGTAGCAGAGAGAAAGTGAGAGAGGGTGAACACTGATCTTAGTCATCTTCTTTCCCTGGTGTTGAGAGTGAGGGAAAGAAAAAACAAAGCAAAAATAGATCTCATCGGTATCAGTTCATACAATTATAAACCATATCAATCAATCTTTTGTTCATCCTAATCCTTTTAAACCATATCGATCAATCTTTTGTTCGTGCTAATGCTTTGGTCCCAGAGAGAAACTGAGAGAGGGTGAACACTGATCTTCGTCATCTTCTTCCCCTGGTGCTGGAAGATTCAAATCGAATGACCTGTAATTTCTTAATCATATTAAGTAAATGTGAAAAAGTAAACAAGGTAACGAAAGTTATGAGTATTAAATTTCATCCATTGATTAGAGAGTACGACTAAGAATATGCCAACATGTTAGCCATAACATTAGAATTTTAGATTAAAAGGTGATTAATTGTGCCCATTATCAATAAGTGTAGCCTTTAGACTTAATGAATCAAACTATGATGTTAATAAAGATATTTAAAAATAATTTTGAATTATATAATAATAAATTTTGTTTATTACAAGTTGCTCATTGAGTTTTGCAGAAAACTTAAATGAATGATTAAACTTACCTAGGAAGGAGCAGGTAGGTTGAGTTTTAGATAATAAACTTAAATGAATGAATAAACAACATGCTGAATCTTGCAAATTAACTTAAATGTATTAATAAATTAATTTAAATGCATTAATAAATATTTGTAAGGTAAAGTGATGTAGGTTTTTAAAATTTAAAATAGTATTGTTTAAATGTTTTAAGTTTTGGTATTTTTTGATAGTATAAATTTAGATGAAATTTTAATTTTTTGTTATTTAATTGTATTTTTGAATACATAAATAGATTTATTATTGTAAAAAACTTTTGGAATATTAGAATTATACAGAATTAACCATATTTAAGATATTGAGATTATACAGACTTAAATCTAAAGATCTAATTTTTTTATTAAGATTTTCCACAAAATTAAACAAATAATACTCCAAAAAGCTAAAATGTACATCTTTTAGAATAAGACAATCTAAAACATATAGAGAAGTTAAAACACATATGTTTTCTCTATTATTCTTCTCACTCTCATAAGCCTAATACTACTAAAAATAGATAAAACAAAATTATATTTCATCTGTATCAGTTCATACAATTATAAACCATATCAGTCAATTCGTGCCAATCCTTTGGTTCGAGAGAGAAAGTGAGAGAGGGTTAACACTAATCTTCTTCATCTTCTTTCCCTGTTGTTGAGGGTGAGGGGAATAATAGAGAAAACAAAGAAAAAATAGATCTCATCTGTATCAGTTCATACAATTATAAACGATATCAATCAATCTTTTGTTCATGTTAATCCTTTGGTTCCAGAAGAAAGTGAGAGAGAGTGAACACTGATCTTCTTCATCTTCTTTCCCTGGTGTTGAGAATGAGAGGAATAATATATATATATATATATATATATATATAATAAAAAAAATAGATCTCATCGGTATCAGTTCATACAATTATAAACCATATCAATCAATCTTTTGTCCATGCTAATCCTTTGGTTCCAGAGAAAAAGTGAGAGGGTGAACACTGATCTTCGTCATCTTCTTTCCCTGCTGTTGAGGGTGAGGGGAATAATAGAAAAAACAAAGAAAAAATAGATCTCATCTGTATCAGTTCATACAATTATAAACCATATCAATCAATCTTTTGTTTATGTTAATCCTTTGGTCCTAGAAAAAAGTTTGAGAGTGAACACTGATCTTCGTCATCTTCTTTTCCTGATGTTGAGAGTGAAAGGAATAATAGAGAAAACAAAAAAAATAGATCTGATACAAAAAAAAATAGATCTCATCAGTTCATACAATTATAAACCATATCAATCAATCTTTTATCTATGCTAATCCTTTGGTTCCAGAGAGAAAGTGAGAGGGTGAACACTGATCTTCGTCATCTTCTTTCCCTGGTGTTGTGTTGAGTGTGAGAGGAATAATAGAAAAAAACAAACCAAAAATAAATTTCATTGATATCAGTTCATACAATTATAAACCATATCGATCAATCTTTTGTTCGTGCTACTGCTTTGGTCCCAGAGAGAAACTGAGAGAGGGTGAACACTGATCTTCGTCATCTTCTTCCCCTGGTGCTGGAAGATTCAAATCGAATGACCTCTGCGTCAGTCTTTCCTTTGTAGCAGGATTCAAATCAAGAGAAGATAGTTGAGTGTCTACGGCTGAGGACGAAGACGAATCACAAACACTAATCTGCAAGCTGGAAGTAGGAAGTATATTCTTCACTACACCCGCTCCCACCCACTCGTGGCCATTGGGTCTCTTTATCATCTGAGGCCCCACAATTCCCCCCCACAACGGCTGTTGCTGCAGAAGGATAGCGTAGTCTATAAGATTGTTGGGAATAGAAATAGTAGTACCAGACGGACTGATGTTGTTGTTGCCATGATTTGCAGGCGGAAGGGTCCGAAGTCTAGTAGTGTCGGCGGTGGTGCATCTCTGGATGTGGACGGTGTCGAGATGGGGGGAGGGGGCTGGGAAGTTGGTTTTGGCTTTGTCTCCTTTCAGATTTCTGGCCGCATTGTCATATGCTCTCGCTGCCTCCTCGCCCGTGTTGAAGGTACCCAGCCACCTGCGTCTTTTAATGGAGCGATCTCTGATGGCTGCCCCGTATCGACCCCCATACCTCTTTTGCACGCCAATGTAATTCACTTCCGCCACGCTCTTGCTACGATTTCTGTCTCCGGGAGCCATTAAGGGACTTCCTGTTACAAACGAAGCAAGAGGATACCCAAAGGCTGAACAGGCACTCCGATAGCGAAACTGTCTAATAAGCCGGCTGCAGCTCTCTCACTCGTATATCTGCAGCAAGAGGATACCGAAAGGCTGAACAGGCACTGCCTTATAAGCCTGACTTTCTGTCTTATAAGCCGGCCGGCCGCAGCTCTCTCACTCGTATATCTGTTGTCGACGTCAATAAATAATGAACGCCATGGATGAATCGCGGCGTTCATTAGCCACAATCAATCTTGGAATTCAACGGCAAAATGGATTTTCATGGATAGTTTGACCATTAGAAATTTAGTTATCCATGAAATATTGTATTCAAAGCTTTTAAATAGAAGATAAAGTGTAAAAATATCATTTTCCAAATTCCAAGGTGGCCACCAAACAAAATCTAAGAGTTTGAGTGTTATGGAATTTTTTTCACTTTAACCAATACAATATTTGAGAGTTTGGGTGTTAGGATTTATTTTTCTCTTTAGCCAAGACAATGTACAATTTAATGTTCTATGAAGGTTTGAGAGTTTGTTGGAAATTTAATTATATGCTTTTGGGGATTTGGCAAGGAAGGTTGTGATTTTTGTTAATGATATAATAATAATAATAATAATCTATTTTTAAGGTTACGACCAAGTCAGCGCATCAAATTGGTGTATGAGACCCCCTTGTTTGTGGGATAAGGGGCCCCCCTCCGCCCAACAATTTGACTGGTAAAGTCTACGAAGGTATACATACCCTACCCCCCTTTGGATTTGAACCTGTGACCTCTTAAGAAGAAAAATACAAAATGATTTAAATAGGTACGGGTTTTTTATTATCTTGATTGGTGGGTTTATTTTTGTGAAAAATTAATTATAATTTTTGAGATTTTGGCAAGGACAGTTGTGATTTTTGTTAATGGATATGGATTAGTTAAATCATAATATACAAAATGATTATTTTTATTGAAAATGGAAAATTTGTTATGAGATGGTTTACAATATTTTATTTTTTAAAAGTATTGGGTGTTTAAAGAGTAGATTATGTCATAATTTAGTTGTCAATTGGTAGTAAGGATAACTATATTGGTTTTGATTTGTGAATGTGGGTTGACTTGAATATTTATTCAAGAACAACCAAGCTACCTCAAATGGTTTTCTCTCTAGCCGTTCATAAAAATGAAGGTTTTCTCTCTTACTAAATGATTCGAGGAAGACAATCTCTTAGCTAATCAAAAACATCCTTTCCCTTTCTCTTGTGGTTATCACGGAGGCTACCACCACTACCCCATTACCTCTTATCCATTATTTTGTATATATATTTTTAAATACCTAGTAAAAAAATTTAATCATTTTTTTATTTAATTGCTTATTTGTTATGGAGTATTTGCCACAAATTGCTACATGATCTTGTCCTATTTGATAAACCTTGGGTGCTCAATTGACAAAATAATTATTGGGTTGGAATGCCTTTTATGGTCTTGAAGAAAAATGCAGAAATGTTGAACTTTGGTAGTGTTGGGTTAGAAAATAATTATTTTCAACACTTTCATTATCGGTCACAGTGATGAAATTTGGGCTCTCACCATTTCCCATGAAACTTGAAATAAAATTGGGTCAATCCAAAAACATTTAATATCTATACTTTTAAAATTAGATGCAACTCTCACTACAAGATTTTGAATGACTTACCACTCTAAAAATATGTAATAGATATCTCTACCAGGTCACCCCATCAAAATGGTAAATCCCATGACTAAGAGTCTTAGCATTGGACATTATGAAATTTGTAATAAATGATTTTTTAAAGTGACTGACATATCACCTATCACAATGTCTATCACGACGATCGAATATACATATTTATGGGAAAAAACAATAACCCTATGTTCAAAATGTTGCTAGATCTTATTTTAACACCAAATAAACATAAACACTAATGATATTAATAGAAAAATAATAAATAACAAGGAATAATAGTAGTAATATTATTAATGGGGCTTGGTTGGTTTGTGAAGTAGAAATAGTGTCACTTCTCCCACAAAGTTTCAAATCATTTTCCCCGCATGCCATAGTCAATATTATTTACTATTTATTGGTCATATTATAACTATTATAAACAAGTACATAATTCTAATCCTACTAACCCCCATGACTACCAATATAACAACCCCTTAAATCTATTCCTACTAACCCCCATGACTACCAATATAATCACCCTTTTTTAGCACTATGATCGGATACTATTTATACCCTCAAATCAAAGAAACCCCTTAACATAATGAGACCCTTAACCATTATGACATCATACACATTATAACTCCTAACCCTTGTGATCTCTCATATAATCACTCGTAACAAATATTACACTAGTATATCCCTTGACCCTTGTGACCCCTACCAGAATCATCGTTGTTGACCATCATTGACCCTGTTTCAATTGTGTTGACCATATTGACTATATAAATCATATTCACTACAACTTCACCATATAATTTAATTGCATTGGTCCACTAACCCCAAGATCCCTTGTGCACTAACAATGTCCCAACACCACTATTGACCACTATTGTCCATGATTGATGAAATTAACCATAGTGGACCGTAATCGACCATTATTAATCATTGTTGATCATGCTTGACATTGTAACTCATCGAAACATTAC